>CAUYQG010281170.1:0-49839 GCA_963574415.1 Tarsius wallacei | reverse complement strand
AATTTGATAACTGTTGGCTCAAGTTTCTCCATCAGTAAAGTGAAGATGTTTAATTAATACATTCTGTATTCACATTCTCGTGAAGGAAACATAAACCCATTCCTATCATATCTCCTACTCTGGAAAGATGAAGCACAATATTATAAGACCTCCCCTCAAGGCCTGTTCCATCTTTTCTTTCTTTCTCTCTTTTTCTTTCTTCTTCTCTCTTTCTTTCTTTCTTTCTCTCTTTTTCTTTCTTTCCTTCCTTCCTTCTTTCTTTCTTTCCTTCTTTATTTCTTTTTTATTTGCAACACATCCTGAAAAAACCTGTTCCATCATTTATTACCATTCTTTCTCCAAGCTAACGGTGAGCCTGGAGATGTGCCATAAACCTAACCCAGCAGGGTCAACTCTCCGAGACTTGGAATCACCTCTGTAAGTATTCCCCTTCCTTGTCATAATAACCACAAGTGTTGGCTATGGAGATTTATCAATCTGCTAGCAAATACCAAAAAATGACCATCCACGAAATATTTCTAGCATATGACCCTTGCAATTTGCTGATGTGGTGAGTTAAGTTCTATATTACTTGTCGAAAATAATTCAACCAATTTTTCATTTTCGAGGTTCTGTACTATTTTCTTACAGATTAATTTCATTTTCCCAACCTCATAAATAACAAACACGAAATAAAGCTCTCTTTCCTTCAAATAACTCTTCCTGGGCCACAATCATCATCATCACTGTTATTTTTATTTGCTTTCTCCAAGAGACAATCCTATATACAGTTCTGAAATAGAGGAAACCAGCAAGCGTTAAATGCTATAAGTTGGCTCATTCGAGTTTTCAAGCAGATCAGAGTCATATGTCTGTGTCCACTTATCTATTTCTTTTCCCCCAACTTTCCAACATTACATTCTTCCAGTTTGGGAAGTCAATTATTTAGCTACATGACAAATTAATAGATTAGTTTTAAATAGCTAAACAGGCCGGGCATAATGGCTCATACCTGTAATCCAGCACTCTGGGAGTTTGAGGCAGGAGGATTGCTTGAGCCTAGGAGTTCTAGACCAGGTTGGGCAAAATAGTGAGACTTGGTCTTTATCAGACAAATTTAAAAACTAGCTGAGCATGGTGGCGCACGCCTGTAGTCCCAGCAACTCAGGAGGCTGAGGCAGAAGATTTAGGAGGTTGAGCTCAGGAGGTTGAGCCTGCAGGGAGCTGTGATCTTGTTCACTGTACTCCGCCTGGACAAAGGGAGCTGTGCATCATAATACATAACTTTCCAGGAAATAATTTTTGACTGACATGTAGAAGTAATGCAGCTAAAGAACCATGTTAAAATATTGTTACAAAATATTGGTTCCTTTCCTTTCACCACTGAGCCACTAGATGGAGCCAAAGGTCTGTAGGTTCATATTTGCACATTTCTCTGGCACAGATTGGACTGGCACAGTCTTAAAGAACTTGCTCCCACCCCCATGTCCCATCTCCTGTTTGTTTTACTGAATTGCAACCCTCAACATTAAAGCTATGTCAAGGCTACCTAAACACACTATCCAGGCACCCTTGCTTGCTACAGTCTAACAAAAATAGAAAATTGACAAAAGGTGTCTTTGAGCAACATTCCACTCTTTCCTTCCTGTTTTTCTCTCCTTTCTTCTTCTTTTTTTTTCTTTTTTTTTTTTTGAGTTGGAGTCTCACTCTGTTGCCCAGGCTGGAGTACAGTGGCACGCTCACAGCCACCCCAGCGTCACCCTACTGGGTTCTGGTGATCCCTCTACCCAGCCTTCCAAGAGACCGGAACCACAGATGTGTGCTACCATGCCTGGCTAATTTGTTGATTTATTGTGAAGACAAGGTCTCACCAAGTGGCCCAGACTGGTCTCGAACCCATGGGCTCAGGCAATCCATTCGCCTCAGCCTCCCAAAGTGCTGGGATTATAGGCTGAGCCACTGAGCCCAAGCCGCTCAAGCACTTTTTAAACAGGTTGTTCCAAAAATCACTATATGTTCGATAGCTTATCTTCAGAATGTGAATTTTGGTTTTTTATGACTTTTTTTGAAAAAGTGTTATATATAGTGATAAAAAAAACGAATGTCTAACTAGACTAAAGGTCAAGAGTAAAAGCAAGTTTCCCTTTCTCCTACCCTTGAACCATAATATCCTAGCTCACCTCCCCAGAGACACCCACCACTCTCACTCTCTCAGGTGTCCTTGCAGAGAACATCTTCACATCCAAATGTTAGTACAGTCACTTACCTCCCAGCTTTTTGGAAACTTTTGGTGCCATTGTTCAGTTTTACTTTCAAGTATTTAGAACTCTTCTTTTTTGTTTGTTTGTCGTTTTTGTTTTTTAGTTGGAGTCTCACTCTGTCGCCCAGGCTGGAGTGCAGTGGCCGTGCCTTGACCTGCTGGGCTCCGGTGATCCTTTTGCCTCAGGCTTCCAAGTAGCTGGGAGCTACAGGCATGCCTGGTTAATTTTTGATTTATTGTAGAGATGAGGTCTCACCATGTTGCCTGGGCTGGTCTTGAACCAGTAAGCTCAGGCAATCCACTCGCCTCAGCCTCCCAAAGTGCTGGGATTGCAGGCTGAGCCACCAAGCCCAGCCTCTCCTTTCTTTTTTAAAGTACTCTGCTGCCTTTCATTTGCTCAGGTACCAGTAGCTCAACTTCCTGCCCTGCTGGGACGTTTATATCTTAAGAGAGAAACTCTGGAGGGAGAACATTTAAGCTAGAGGAAGAAGTTTTGAATGGTCGGGTTTTGTGCATTGGCCAGAAAGATATTGAAGATCCCCTGGTCCTTTCTTTACCTTGTCTGACCCTGAAATCTTTCCTTTCTCCTGCATCTCCTCCAACCTTTGAAGACAACACGGTTCAATATCTTACACTAGGCCCTTTGCTTCTTTGCCAGACTTCTTGCCTAGCCTCACTAACCAATTTCATCCATTTCTAAGGGTTTTCATGCCACCTAGAATTGAGGATTTCAAAACCCAGATCTCCAGCTTGAATCTCCTCCCCTGGCTCTGCTCATTACTAAATGAACACACACACACACGCACACACACACACACACACACACACACTGACCCCTGTACACATTTAAGCAGAATATGTCCAAGACTGCATTCAACCCTCTCTCACTCACTTCTTATTCCTGGTTCATGGAATGACCATTCATTCAGACACTCAAGCCAGAAACCTAGAAATCTCTTCAATTTCTTCCTTCTTCACCACCAGCCCCCACCAAGCTAACTGGTTACCACATTCAGTAGGTTCGTTTCATTTGCTGTCCCTCTGCCTAAAACGTGCTTTCCTTTCTAAACCTCCCCTGGGTCTTTGTCAGAATATGCTTCTCCAGTGACCACACACATTAAAATGGAAAGCCCGCTCCAGCTTTCTCCCACGGCATTCCCTATCCCCTTAATCCTCCTCAACTTTTCTCAACATTATTACTGGTGGCGTTTAAAAATCTCTGTAAATTCGGCCAGGCTCGGTGGCTCAGCCTGTAATCCCAACACTTTGGGAGGCCGAGATGAGTGGGTTACCTGAGCCCGGGGGTTCGAGACCAGCCTGGGCAACTTGGTGAGACCTCATCTCTACAATAAATGCATAAATAAATAATAATAATAAATAAATTTTTAAAAATCTCTGTAAATTCCTTGACACTCATCTCATCAAAAAGCAGCATTAGGTCTCTTCCCTGAATCTGGAGTTTTCTTACTGACTCTCCTGCTGTGTAACTTCCAAGGCCGAGTCAGAAAAGATCACGCAGCTTCCTCCTGGTTCTCTTGGGACACACGCCTCTGGAACTCCAAGCTGCAGTATAAAATATCCGACCAAGCTGAGGCAGCCATGTAGTGGTAGGCCAGGCCACAGGGAAGCAAGGGTCTTGTGTGGGCGCACCTGCCAGTGGCGTAGCTGAAGTTCCCAGGTGACAGCCAGGGTCAGCTTCCAGAAGTGTGAGTGCAGGGGTCTCCAGGTGCTTCAAGTCTCCAGCCATCACATCACCATCAGCTGTAGAATCTTCCCTGTGGAGGCCCCAGAGATAGGACATTACGGAGCAGAGAAAAGTCATGCACCTCGTACCTTCTCTGAATTCACAGAATCCATGGGCATACTAAAACGGTAAGTTTGGGGAATATTTGGATAAATCGTAAGAGCAACTGAATAGCGTTTATCACTATCTTACATCATACATATTTTACTTATTCAAATTATTTATTGATGGCTTCCCTTTCTTTAAAATATAAACTCCATGAGGTCATGAATTTTTGTCTGCTTTGTTTACCATACTTAGAAGAATACTAGTACATGGTAGGTTTTCAAGAAATATCTGTTGAATAAATGAATGAATCAATGAGCGAATGAATTCATTTCACCTTTGTTGTGTCATTCTTCTCCCCTCCATCCCTCTTCTGTTGTCTTATTCATTATTCCTTGTCTGCGATGACTTCCTATCTTGTCTCACTTCTTCCCAATTTACCCCCTGCCATCTATACTTCATACTTCAGAAAAAGTTATTCTAAAATGTAGACTTGATCCCACTGCTTAGGCCAACTAAAATGGTGAATCTGGGCAGCCATGGTTATACTATAATGACCCTGTCTTCCAATGACACAACAGATTGGATCAGGGGCGAGTAGCTGTCAGGAAAGGCTAGCACATTGACTGGCCCGGAAAGTTCCAACGAGGAAGCAGGTAAACTAGTTATAGCATGGTAGTGCTTATACAGAAATTATCTACATTGAGCCTATGATGTCTTTTGGGGGCCATGTTTTCATACTGAAGAGCAGAGAAACTAACTTGCAAAAGTCAACAAGAGGATAGAGCACAGGATCCGAACAAAGCAACACTAACAGACTATATGACCCCAAACTAAGCTAGATGGAGGCCGGGCGTGGTGGCTCAAACCTGTAATATCAGCACTTTGGGAAGCTGAGGCAAGAAGATTGTGCCAGCCTGTGAGTTTGAGACCAGCCTGGGCAACATGGTAAGACTTCGTCTCTATAATAAATCAAAAAAATTAACCGGGTGTGGTAGCATGCACCTGTAGTTCCAGCTGCTTGGAAGGTTAAGGTGGAAAGATTGCTGGAGCCCAGCAGGTCGATGCTGGGGTGGCGATGAGTATGCTACTGCCCTTCAGCCTGGGCAAAGGAGTGAGACTCCAATTCCAATTAAAAAAAAATCTATATGGGGATGAGCTGGTTCTAACCTCTTTAATCACTCTTTAATTGTTAAGAAGACATGACATGTCTCTTCCCAGCATGACAGTGTTGGGAGTCACTTTTTTAAAATCCAAGAAATATAATAGAATTGTCCAAACAGAGGCCTGACTGATCCCTTTGCCCAACTCCAAGAGCCAAAGGAATAAAGCCCTTTCCAGAGGAGTCCCCTGTGGATGTCTCTACCCTGAAAAAAAAAAAAACCACAGACAAGATATTAAAGACTCCTTCTGTCTTCAAAGAACAAGAATATATGGCAGCCATGTGGGGTCACAGGACTAAGATCTGGGCGGACAGGGAAGAGAAGACAGTTAGCTCTATGATCACCAGGACACCCAGAAATTGATCTCCAGTCCAATGTACCCACCTAAGCAACATGTTACTGAGGAAAGTAGGAAATAGGCTTCCTCTCAATCACCACATGCTGGAATAAAACTCTTTGGCCAGCTCAGATGAGGTCCTTGGCACTTGACTCTGTTTAACTCCGTGGCTTCCTGGGTCTTCTTTCATAAACTGATCATGCTACTGCGATCCAATGCCCCAGTCTGAATATCTCTTTCGATACCTAAGTCAGATCAAGTCATCCCTCTGCTCAGAACCTTCCCGTGCCTCCAAGTTATCCTCAGAGTCAAAACCAAAACTCCTACACTGGCCTGCAGAGCCCATGACACCTCCCTGACTCATGGCAGTGCCTCGACCCTGGTGTTTTGCTCTGAACAATGAGAACCCTCTCTTATGTATGTATGTGGCTAACTGACTTATTTTCTTTAAGTTTTGCCCAGATTTCATTTTCTTAGCAAGGTCTCCCTGACCATCACCCATTTAAAATTGCAATCTACTATCCCCTGTACACCCAACCTCCTTCACCCAACTTTATTTAGTGTGCATATGTGTATATATATAACATATATATATACACAAACACACACACACCATAGCACTTATCATCTATAACTGACGCACTATAAAACTTACTTGTTAATCCTTATTAACTATTGGCTATCTGTTTCCCTTTACTAGAATATCAGCATCACAAAGGCAGAATCTTTATGTGTATGTGTTTTGTTTATTGATGTATCCAAAAAAATCAAAACAGCGGTAGGTTCTCAATAGATATTTCTGGATGAATAAAGGAGCTTGTTTAATGTCCATCACCCTTTCCAGTCCTGTCATTACCTTTCCAGAGCAAGCATATATCACCTGGTGCTAGGAAGACCCCAGTAGCGTTCCACCCTAACTCTCTGGCATGCAGGTCTTTCTCAATCCTCTCCAACCAGGCCTCCTTCCATCCCTTCATTAACAAATCCACTAGATACTGCCACTATGGTCTGAATATTTGTATTCCTCCAAAATTCATGTTGAAACTTAATCACAACATGATAGTAATAAGAGGTGAGGCCTTCAGGAGGTGATGAGTTCATGAAGGCTCTGCTTTCATGACTGTAATTAGTGCCTTACAAAAAAAGTTTAAAAAAGCCTTGGCTCTTTTGTCATTTCAACCATGTGAGGACACAGCATTCATCCTGTCTGGAGGACACAGAAACAAGGCACCATCTTGGAAGCAGCGAACAGCCCTCCCCAGACACCCAAATCTGCCAGTGCCTTGATCTTGAACTTCTCAGCCTCCAGAATTGAGAGAATAGATGTCTGGTATTTATAAATTACTCAGTCTAAGGTAGTTTTTATAGCAGCAGAAATGAGCTAAGATACTCTTCAATAGTCAAATCTAGTAGTATATAAATCTCTAGCAAATGCTGAAGTACAGATAGTTTATGATAGAATGCTCTAGCAAGTCTTGGGGGTCCAACTCCTCTACTATGGAATATTTAGTCTGAAACCTGTAGGGAATGCGAATCTTTGAAACCTCTTTATTAAGAAAGAGGTGTGATAAAAGTGGTGCTTTAACCATTCTTTTCATTTCTTCAAGGCAGTTTTCTCAGAATCAGTTTAGAGAGTCATAAAACAAACTAGTTGGTTCACATTATCTCAGATGTTGCCAGAATGTCTTCAATGAGTTACAGTCTGATTATAAACAAGAAGCTCTTTTATAAAGACCTATACGAGGATCATCCATCTGTACAGCCTCTTCGTGTCTTTCACAAAATTGAAAACTTACTTGTTTGGTCACTAATGAGCTAATCAAAGCCTACGTGATTGTTCCTACCTTAAAAGTAGCATCAGAAAAAAGCATTTTTTTTTTTACTTCTGCAAATGAAGGATTTAGCTGTCTTTTATCAGGAAATGGCCATAGTACAATCTAATATTTTCCTCCCTCCCTTCCTTCCTTCCTTCTTCCTTCCCTCCCTGTCTTCCTTCCTTTCTTTCTCTTAATTGTCAGAAAAGCTTAATTCAGTACCCTACTATGTTCTTTAACTCATGACCCTGTAACATTTATTCTCTCTGCCTTATTTGTGGGTTCTGCCCCATTTTTGTTAGTAATTTAGTGATCTCACATACTTATGAAAATACATGAGGTTTAGATGATACTTTCTGGCAAAATTCTCAACCTTGATCCCAGGATGTTTTGCAGTCTGGCCCCAGAGTGTCTTTCTAGATTTAGTTTGGCTAAATTCTTACATGTACTTGGTTCTTTGGCTACTTTTAAACTAGCTAAATGGACTCATTCTTGAAACTCATCTCACATTTAGCATTTCTGCTTTATTCACACCATTTTTTGAGGAGAAACACTCTCTAACTCCACTGTTAATCTCTCATTTCACAATTAGTCATTTATGTCCTGGGCATTTGTGTATGTGTGCGCGCACACATAGGTATTCAACTCTTTTATTCTATTTAGGTCTAAGAGTTGACATGGATGTTGGAGTCAGCTAGACTTCTATCTGAAGGTCAGGACTGCTAAATATAGCTATGAGATACTGGGCAAGTCATTTTTCTATTTCCAAACCTAGATTCCTCATACCTACATGTCAAATTTGTAGTGAGGCTTACTTGATAGAAGCGACACTCCAGGAAGAGTACCCAGCACACAGAGAAAGTATATTAACTTTTGTGTATTATTTTTTAGCGTAAGATTTCAGATTGAAAAAAATGAATTCTAGAACTTAATTTTTGTTTGTTCTATACTATAACTTGCTTCAGGAAAGAGGAAATGTCTTATACTTTTTTGTCATTTCCTTGTGTAGATCATAAGATAGTATATGGAATTGATGATTAATTAATCTCCAACCAGTGATGGACTAAAAGCTCCTTGTGGCTCTTAATCTTGCAGCAGACCCACTTTTCCACCAATTATAGTCATTGCAACCACGTATGACCTGCCCAAAGATGGCAATCTACTCTTCTTGTATAAGATCAACACAATAAATTGTTTTCTGAAAAACCCACTAAATATGGGGATCTTGGAATGGATTAAAATTTATTATTGACTTTCTGAGTAGAGAAGTGAGAGAGAGAAGTGCTCCTGAAACCTTTTGGGAGAGAGAGAAGTGCTCCTGAAACCTTTTGGGGATACATAAAAGTTTATAAAGATTCTTACATTTCTCTACAAAGTTGATTTGGAGATTGTATCTCACACACACACTCCTGCAATTGCACTGAGAAACATTCAAAAGCTTAAATACCAAACTGTTAGTAGTATTTTTTTGGTAGAGTTATGCATGTTTCTTATTTTTTTCTTTTTGTATATCTGCATCTCATAAGTTTGCTCATAAAGTTTAATAAATTATATTTTATGAAGAATGTGTATGAGAAAAAGGAGAAGACAGAGAAAAATGGGGAAGGAGAGGGGAAAAGAGTGAGCAAGAAATAGAGAGCAAAAAAGAGGGAGGGAGAAAAAATGGAAAAGTATGAATATTGATGTGCATTCTCCTTTCTTTACCTAATGGTCTTTCTCCGCAGTGACTCTTGAGATGCTGTTACCTGAAGCTCTCTGTGCCTGCTGACAATTCTGGTGACAATGTCACTTGTAGCTTCTCTGTTGCTCTGGAAAATAGGCACAGTATGTCAATGTCCACAGCATGCCTCAAGAATGACAAAAGCTATCATCCAAAGGCAGTCACATCCATCATAAAAAAGCCTGTGAAAAGAGGCAAACCTGAAGCCTGAGGATGTCACCTATTATTATTATTTAGACATTGCCAGTTTTAAGACAATGGAGTCCTACAACCCTAGGGCAGAGACTCAGGAAAGAGAATGTTCCATTCCTCATTCTAGAACAGCCGAAGTTTAGAGAGGGGATATGATTTTCCAAAAGTGATCCATCTCTTCCTGTGAGAGCTCATTCTCCATGTTTTCTTGGTTTCCTTGCTCAATTACAATAGTTCTGTATTCTCACTTTTCTCTTTAGTCTGTTTTTAGAAACTGTACTTTTACTACATTAACCAGATAAATAAGACCAAAAGCAAAAGTACCACAGAAACTAAGCTGCATCTCATTTCTATTGCCGTAGCTACTTTGCTTAATGACCTAGATGCACCATCGCTTTGGTCAGGGTATTGATTGATCAAGGAAGAGCATGTTATTGAAAAGGAGTGAGTCAGAGCATCCACACAGGGAAACACACTGCTCTCAGCACACGACCAGGTGAGATGTTGGCTTGGGGAGAGAGTGGCAGGTGGCAAGCTAGGAAAAATCAAGAGACTTATATTCAGGACACAGAAAGGAGCACTTACAGTCTCCAATCCGCACAGCTCACCCAGGCTATCAAAAACAGGACAAATCCAAAGGGTTGCATTGGGCCTTGTCCTTTTGAAACAAATCCCAGCCACTGTTTTAACAGTCCAAGACTGAGCTGATAGACTAATACTGATTTTGATTAACTGAAGTGTATTTGTCTTTTGCAACTGCTAGAACACATTACCACAAACTAGGTGGCTTAGGACAATGACAGTTTATTCTCTCATAGTTTTGAAGGTGAGAAGTCCAAATTCAAGGTTTTGGTAAGGCTGATTTTTTTCTAGAGGTACTGAGAGAGAGAGAGAGAGAGAGAGAGAGAGAGAGAGAGAGAGAGAGAGAGCCTGTTGCATGCCTCTCTTCAGCACTACTTGGCATTCTTTAGTTTGTAAATGCTTCACTCTGTTCTTTGCCTCTGCCATCACAAGGTTCTCCTGTGTCTATCTCCCCTGCTCTTCATATAAGGACACCAGACTTATTGGATTAAGGGCCCAGCCTACTCCAGTGTGACCTCACATTAATCCTTACATTTTCAAATACCTTTTCTCCAAATAAGGTCACATTCTGAGATACTGGAGAATAGGGCATCAACATATGTTTGTGGGGGGCACAATTCAGCTTATTACAGGAAGCAATGGGTTAAACCGAGCAAGATGCTTGCTTCCTTGATTGAGAAGAGGGCAGTGTCCAATTGGAATGATCCAATGTGTCAGCTTTGGCGGCATTGATTTTGGAGCCTGTGCTCCATAGGAAATAGGAAAAAGGCAGAAAGGGAATTCTCAGTTCACTTAAGAGAAGGTAAGGAGCTGTGAGTTTGGGACAAAGCAGAGGGTGGGAGTGGGGAGTCCACTTCTGACAGTAGATCTAAGTAGTTCTAAGACTCAGAAACACCTCAGGAGGCAGGTTGGCTGTTGGAAGTCCAAGTAGGCCCATGGAATGGAGGAACTCATGTTCATCCGTGGAAATTTTAAAATGATTGGGATCAACCACTCCCATGGTTGGTAACTCTAGCCTCTGCCTGCCTGTTTGCCACTCTATCTTATTTTGAATATTCTTGAAAATGTATGGGAAAGCCACCATGCTACCTTCCTTCCGTAACTCATTAGAGCAGGAATTGCAAATAAAAAGGCCTACAGGGACCAGGAGATAAGAGACATGAGTGCAATGGGCTGGGTGTAGAATTCTGAAAAGTCCATAGATTTTTTAGTAGCTTCATTGGCACTGGGCCTCAGTGCTGAGAAGAATTCAAAGATTAATTAGGGATTGTATCAAACTAGAGAGCTTATGTCCTGTCTGCAGAGAGAACCACTTGTCTAGAACTGCAGTGTACAGCTGTGCACAAGGGCATTGGCTTGGGGGCAAGTGGGTGAGGTCCCACCTGCTCTCCTTCCCCAAGCTGTGGCCCACCAGCCACCCACAGTGCAGGGGGGTACCTTTTTAAATAATTTTTGCAAAGGTACAAGAGCAGGCAATGAGCAAAGTTGGCTCCATTCCATTGTCGTCAGGCAAGAGTTATAGGTTCTGTGTTTCCAGATCTTTGGATTTTTGAAGAGAAATTGGAAATCTGCCAGTTCATGTGTGACCTCATTTTTAAATGTTGACAACCTGCGCTTATGCTGGTGAGTCCATGTCATCAGGCTCTGTACTTCCAGTATGGAAATCTCATACAGGCAAAGGGGAGGTGGCATAACATCAAGACACACTCATTGTTGGAGGGTCACGGGTGAGGGTTTTCATAATTCCTACCCCCTAGAGGGTTTCAGAATTAGTGATGTGAGCCCAGTGCCTCAGTGGAAGGATTCTGGCCCTGTCCCTACCACAACCTATGAAAACAACTCTTTTGAATGCCTTGGGATTGTGAATTACTAGTGTGAATGTCTGTGAATTCCTAGCTATGTTACCTTGGGCAAGTTATTTGGTTTTTATAGACATTTGTTTATCTTTGACATAAGAGACAGTTCTTTCAGAAGCTTCTTATGATGTTGAAATGAGGCAACTTTATGAAATGCCTGACACAGCTGGGATTCGATGCAGCATCCTCTATCTGCCAGACGTGGCTTTGAGTGCATGTTGGTACGCTCTTCATAAGAATGAGTGGCAACCACATCCTTATTTCTGTCCCGATCAGATGACCCCTTTGAGAAACAACGCCTAGTAATCCTACCAATAATCGCCCAGTGTTCAACCATGGAGATCAGTCACCTTCATCCTCACTTGCCGTTCACAAGCATGACATAAATAGTTATGTTCAATCACACGAAGGGAACTTGGAAATGATCTATATCAACTTCCCAGTTTACGAGATCAGAAAAGAAAGCCTCACAGAGAAATATTTGTTTATGTCCACGCAGGTGAGTAAATGTTATTTATATTTGTGTTTTTGTTTTGATTTTGAACTTGAAAGAAGTTGTTGCTTTTAATTGAAACTGTGAATATTGTAGATGGTTTTTCAAACAACACTATGTAATAAGTGTGCTCTTAATTGATTTGACAATAAATATAAATTTTCCAATCTCTGTAATAAAATATAAAAGTAAAACTATGTTGCCCAAACCCCACGCTTAATCTCTACCCTGTCTTTGAAGGAAATAGACTGTATTGAAAACATCTTGCATTGGGACGTAATAAAAGTGTGTATTTAGCTTTATTTAAGTACAGGGTCTGCTTTGATCTCTTTCAGGGGGAACCTGAGGAGCAATGTGCTGGTACCTTCCATATGGCCATGTTGCAAGGACTAAATGATTGGTGCTGGTACCTCATTAGTGCTCAGTACATGACATGACGGCTTTGATGGTCCTCCCTTTTATTCCTACACCCTGTGCTCTATGCCCCGTTCCTGGCCAGAAATGTCACATGGACTCTATACTTAACGAATGCACTGTGAGCATTTTGGGGCCAATGTGTCAATGCTGTGACACCCAATAGTGTATTTTATTTTGTATAGACCTGGAAACTAGTACAGGACCTGTCACCATGAACGTACTCCATGCAAGTTTGTTGAATTGATGTATTATACTTCATTCAGTTGTAAGAATTTAGATTGTGCTTGGAGCATAAATTCATTTACACATTTGTTTGTTTGTTTACCTACTGCCATATGCTACAAAGGATTTAAGTCTACTGAAACCAATAATATGATTACTATTCCCAAGAAACTCAGGTTGTTGTTGCTTAAATGAAAGACCAGAATAAACATACACACAAAAACCTAGTATGTACTTATGAAATAACTTCTTCCTGGAATTCCAAGGACTGGGATATTTGCTGGGCTTCTCTCAGTTGGCAGCTCCCTCACCATATGACAGGTAAAAGTGGAAGTCATGGCCTGGAATCAGGGGACCCAGGTCAGGAGCTATGTGCAAGCCAAGGTTCTCCAAGTTTCCCTTGGCACAATTAGGGTGATTCTTCACCAAATCTTCTCACTGTGGAGGAGCAGAGATTTCTGTGGTGACTGGTTTTAAACATTTCTCCTGTTCTCATCTAGATGAAATAAATCTCAGTTCCAGCCCTGTTGGACAAGCCAACAGGATGTACTTGCATGTGGGTCCCACCATTCAGAGCATGAGTGTGACTACCTATCAGCAGGGCTTTTCCAGTCAAGAGATTTCAAAAGGGTACCTCTCCAGAGAAGCAGGTGGAGGCATGAGGATAGGTGGAGTGTGGCTCTGTGGATGCCTCAGGGACAGGTGATGGCTGAGGACCCGGACTCACCTCCAGTGCTGTGACACCCATGAGCTCCTTCAGGAACATAGACACAACCACTCAACTGGCTGATTTATCTTGAATTGATCAAAATTAAGAAGTTTTCTGCCACAGAGAGGGAATGAAGGGTACTATACAAGGGGGACCCCCAAAAACTCGGAATTTATTCATAAAAATTTGAATAATTATTCTTACATGTGTAAACTTCAGGCACCTTCAAAGTACTCTCTATTTGATGCAACACACCTATTGAGATGCTATTTCTACTGCTCAAAACAGTTTTTGAACTCATCCATTTTGATGCCTTTTAGTGCTTCTGCCGTTTTTTTTTTCCACTTCTTCCACATCAGCAAAATGTTTCCCTCTGAGGACTTTTTTCATCTGGGGAAACAAACAAACAAAAAATGTTCTCAGGGCAGGATCAGGTGAATAGGGAGGGTGGGGCATGAGGTCATGTCATGCCATTTTTGGTAAAAAACTGCTGACCCTGCAGCACTGTGTGGGCAGGTGTGTTCGTATATCACCCATCATGAAACGGGCAAATGCATTGAACGGATCTCTGAAAAAAAATTCACTGAAGCCTGATGCAGCCTCTCACAACAATGCTAGCTGGTATACTGGTGCCAGTGGGATTCTAGAACACATGCCTCACAGAGGCATTCTGTACTACTAGGGGCCTGCCCTCCAAAAAAATAATGCCTTTTTTTTGGAGGGAGGACCTATCATATATAAAGTAAGTTCAGTTTTAAGTGAAATTTTGTGCTCCTGAGTTTATGGACTGAAATGAAAGCAAAATACATATAATTAGACAAGTCTAAACCTAATTTTTTTTTCTGATTTTCATTAGTGACATATGCTTGTTATAAAAGTTTGTCCTGGACTGGGCACAGTGTCTCCTGCCTGTAATCCCAACACTTTGGGAGGCCAAGGCAGGAGAATTGCTTGAGCCTAGGAGTTTGAGACCAGTTAAGGTAACATAGCAAGAACTCGTCTCTACATAAATTTTTTAAAAATAGAGCTGTGTATGGTGATGCACGCCTGTAGTCCCTGCCACTCAGGAGGGTGAGGTGGAAGGATCACCTGAGTCCAGGAGGTCGAGGCTGCAGTGAGTTGTGATCATGACACTGTACTCCAACTTGGGTGAGAGAGTGAGATCCCTGACTCAAAAAAAAAAAATCTTTTTTGCCTGTCTTAATTGTCATCACCTATTTTCTGGAAAAAAAGATCTTACCTCACACAGAACAATAGTATTGAAAAGGTATCTTTTTGTGTTTACTATCTCATTTAGTCTTACTGACTACTCAGTAATATAAGACTCTAGCCTTATACTACAGATGAGGAAACTTAGGCTTATGAAGTATATGTAAATTTCCTGGAATCACCAGCTACAAATGACTAGAACCAGGATTAGAACTCCTCTCTTCCAACTCCAGTACCGCCTTCTTTTTTCTTTTCTTCAGGTTAGTTACCTTCCTTTCTATAAAAGCCTCTTTTCTGTTTCTCATTTTTACTAAGACAGAGTATTTCTGTCTTAGTAAAAATAAATAGATTTAAAAAGGGCTTTGAACCTAGGGCAGAGACAGTACTCTCTCTCTTTTGCACAAATACGCCCCAATTTTGAAGTTAAGGGCTTTTTTTCTCCTCTCAAACAACTGATAACCTACCAGTTATTTAGGATTGAGCTCCAAATGTTATTTCACTCCACTTTTTACTCATTGACTCCAGGTTCTCTGCTCATTTCTCATTGGCTAAGGAATATCAGGTAACAAGGAGATTGATGAACTGTTCAAAGGCCACATTTGGGTCAATGGACAGACATCAGCAAATACCATTTCCCCTACACAGGAATTTCAAGCTTATTCATGCCTCCGGTCAAAGTGCAAAAAAAAAAAAAAAAACCCAAAAAGCTCATATTTATCATTGGGACGCCGATGACACTCCATTCACTCATTCATCGTGCATTTATCATTTGTTGGACATTTACTTTGTACTAGGAACTATTTTGACTTAGGGCATTTCAAAATGAATAGGGCATTAATCATGTCTTTACAAAGTCCTCTTTTATGGGCAAAAAAAGAACTGAAAGATAATTGCGTTACAGGTACAATAATGGAGGCTGAGCATCTGTGCTACAGGTCTGTGTTTGAGTGATGTCAACTGCTTCCATTATTATTGTGATTGTGAGCGTTATGAGTTGTATGAACAGGGAGTTAGTAGTGAGTGGCCTTAACAGATGGAAAAGTCTTCAGCAAGAAGGAACATTTGAACTGGGCCTTGGGTTTGTCAGGCATTTGACAGCATATTGTATCACTTGCCTTTCTTTGTGGCAAATGTCAAGTTAGGAACCAAGTGTCACTTTCTCCAAAGAGTTTGTTTATATGGGTAGTGAAGACCTGGCCTCCTGCTTTTCAAAGCAATGGGTACAAAATGTGAAATAAGTTATGAAAACACCTGCAGTGAAACTTCCGCTGATCACCGAAAGATTTATATGATGAAGTGATAAACACCAAACATGCTTTAACCTCAGGACACTGACTTTTCAGGGCCATAGACTAACTGGGTAAAGATGCTCATAAGTCTAGTGCAGAACGATCAGTTCCAGCTAAAAACAATCAATCTTAGTTGACTGGTGTCACATGAAGGATCAGATCATTTAGGTCATTGAGCGACAAGAAACTATCATCAGGCAAAATAATAAAAATGAGCTCTTATGGACGTTACCCTGCTATTATTATGATTTCAGAGGACAGCATCTTCTGAATTCTAAGAGCCACATGAGCACATAAACCCTGATCTATCTGTTATCATCACCAACAGGCTTATCTCTGAAGTTTTATTGCATTCAGGCACGCAAAGAGCAACGGTATTACCTGTTCACAGTCACTCAAATTCCAGGAAGACTAACTCCTCACATTTGACAACTGTTTACACAGAACCCATGATACTCCATCTCTATGGCACACTGACAGTGGTAGTGGAGTGGCTGGACATGTGAAGTCACTGACTATGCATTTTAGTTTTATAGTGGACTCATGGTGTTTTTTTTAAAATTTGTTTATTGGTTTTTTTTTTGTTTTTCGAGACAGGGTCTCACTATGTGACCTAGGCTGGAATGCAATGGCAGGATCATAGCTCAAACTCCTGAGCTCAAGAGATCCTCTTCCCTCAGCCTCCCAAGTAGCTGGGACTGCAGGTATGTCCCACCATGCCTGGTTAATTTTTTTTAAGTATGTTTGTAGAGACAGGGTCTCACTGTGTTGCCCGGGCTGGTTTTGAACTCGTGGCCCCAAAGGATCCTCCCACCTTGACCCAAAGTGCTGGGATGACAGATATGAGCCACCATGCCCAGTCAACCTTTGGCTTTATCATTCTCACAGAGAGGACTACAAAGAGACAAGCCTTCAAACAATCACCCAAAATCCAGGTTGCAGGCACACATCAGAACTGAACTTTAAATTGACTACAGTCTGGTTTCCACCAAAAACTCAGTTGAGAAAATGGTATTCATGAAAGAAGTACAAGGAGTGTATTCTCTATCTCCTCCTCTATGGTTCATATATGACAAAAACGGCACTCACAAATGTCACTCTAAGTGTCTCTGACAACTCGGCTCTGTTTAACCACCTGTAATCCCTCCCCTGCAATGAAGGGGTTGCAAGACTGGAAACCATGTTTCTTAGGAACCTTGCTAGCAGAGGACTAACATCCATTAGTCCAAAGCACTGGTGTGTCAAGTCGGGAGTAGAAAGAATAGTTGAAGATATACATATTCTTGTCTCCGAGGCCCTGGCAGACATCGAGGCAGTGGGCTTTAAGGTTTATGAAATGTTATGGGGGCATCCTGGCCTTTTGCTGTGAAGTGTCCACCTTGGTATTGGAAACACTGCCAGAAATTTCCTATGATTTCTGCATCAGCCTGGATCCCCAAAAGCTGGAAGCAAACACAGGGGCCAAAAGCATCTGTTGTTCTTTCTTCCGGAAAAGCTCTTTCCTCAGGTACACACACACAGTTTGCGGGATCACTTCCGTCAGGCTTCTGCTCAAATGTCACCTTCTGACCATTCTCTATAGAAGCACACGCCAACCCCTGGGTCACTCTATTCCCCACATGGCTCCTTATTCTTCTTCATTGTATATATTCAATTTTTATGTTTTTGGTATGTGTTTACTTATTCGTTGATCTTCTGTTGGCTGTGTCAGCTCCAGGAGAGCAGAGACTTTGTTTTGTTCCCTGCTGTATTCTCAGTGCCTAAAAGAGGGTCTACAACATTAGAGGTGCACCATTCATGTTGGTTGAATGAATGAATGAATGTTGAATATACACGTATACAAAAAAGTATAATCATGAATTGCTTAACAACAGAAACACGTGCAGGGAAACGTATTACTAGGCAGTTTTGTCATCGTGTGAACATCACACAGTGTACATTCACAAACCTAGATGGGGTAGCCTACTACACACCTAGGCTTTATGGTATAGCCTGGTTCTCTAGGCTACAAACCCATACAGCATGTTATTGTACTGAATACTGAAGTCAATTGTAACACAATGGTATTTGTATACCTAAACATCAAAAAAACACAGCAAAACGTGGTAGTGTTTTCTCTTTCTCCTTCTTCTTCTTTTTTGAATTGGATTCTCATTCTGCTGCCCAGGGCAGTGGCATGCTCATGGCCACCGGAGCCTCGACCTGCTGGGCTCAGGCAATCCTTCCACCTCAGCCTTCCAAGTAGCTGGAACTACAGGTATATGCCACCACGTCCAGCTAATTCTTTGATTTATTGTGGAGACAAGGTCTCACCAAGTTGCCCAGGCTGGTCCTGAACTCCTGGACTCAGGCAATCCTCTCATCTCAACTTCCAAGAGTGCTGGGATGACAGGCTTGAGCCACCATGCCTGGCTTCCTCTCCTCCTCCTCCTCCTCCTCCTCCTTCTCCTCCTCCTCCCAGGCTAGAGTGCAGTGGCAAGATAGTGGCTCACTTCTACCTCAACCTCCTGGGTCAGGCAATCCTCTCATCTCAACTTCCCCAGTAGCTGGGACTACAGGTACACATGCTTCTCTAATTTTTAATATTTTTTTGTAGAGATGGAAGTCTCACTGTATTGCTCAGGGTGGTCTCAAACTCGTGGCCTCAAGCAATCCTTCCACATTGGTCCCCCAAAGTGCTGAAATTACAGATATGAGCCACCATGCCTGACGTAGAATTATATTCTTATGAGATTCCTATCGCATGTGCTGTCTGTTGTTGACCGACACATCATTATGGAGCACCTACCTGTAGTTAATGATACCATTAGTAATTGTTAAACTCAATGAGCAGTTCTGTCAGCACTGTGCCAGTATCAACATACATTATCCCATCAAATTCGCCCAACAGCTCTGTGGTATAGGAGACGAGGATTATCTCCCAGCAATCCATTCTCCCTCAGACAGTATTTTTAAATCAGTTCAGAGTTAGATGTGGTCGATCATGTGATCCTTGTTGGATGGCGGAAGGAGAAACCTCTCTCTTTTGGAGAAGAAGCAAGAAGCATGTGGTACAGAAAACTCCAGCAGCTGTCTTACTGCCACAAGTAGAGTCCGCGTACAGTTGAAGTTCATAAAAGGGAAGGCAAAAGAGAGAGATTCACAGAAACAAAGAACAGAGTATCGTATGTTCTCACTCATAAATGGACCTTGAACAATTCTCATAATACTTTAAGGAATTGGCAGTGGTGAGAAACTGCAGGGAAGGGGAATGGGATTGGCAGTTGAGGGAAATGCTAGGGGAGGAGGGGCACACCTCATCATCAAAGGTACCTGCCTGATCAATGTTTGTATACCTAACCCTGAGTTGTACCCCACATCTTAAAAAAAAAAAAGATTTTTTTAAAAAAGAGAGAGAGAAAGAAATTGGGCCCATGGTGACATCACTGAGCTGTTGAACCAAACCTTACTTGAAGCTCATCCTACTTTCAATTGTAGGAACCAATAAATTCCTTTGATTATTTAATGTAGCTTGTAGTTTTTCGCTGTTACTTGCAGCTGAAAGTATCTTAACTAATCCAAGGAGATACTATTTTGTAGCTGTGCCATCTAAAGCAACTTATTGAACTTCTCTCTACTTCTGTTCCTTCATCAGTAGAGTGAGGATAATAATAGAACTTAGCTCAAAATTTGTTTTGGGGATTAAGAGATAACGTAGGTAAAAATACCAAGCATAGTGCCTGACGAGTAGTGAGAAGACTCTCTCTATATGGTCTAACATTACTTAAGAAAGTTTTACAGTTAAAGGAAGGATGTGGACTGTAGTTGCTTCAGGTGAGATACCTGACCATATTTACTCCCACGGCAACTTTTAGGTGCCTCTGTTACCACGGATATGTATTTTGATGTTTTGTTTACGTGTCAACCTCCTGTGAGCTTCTAGAATCTAGAAGGCAAGAAAATATCCTAGTATTCTTTGCCTCTGTCCTAGTGCCCAGCATTGTGTCAGGCATATAGCAGGTGTCTCACTGAAGTTTGTTGAACTAAAGAATTAACTTGTGAGGAGTCTAGAGAAGGAGAGAGATGAGAGGCAAGTGCTAGAAAAGGTATAACTAACGGGTTAGGTTTCAAGAGTGGGCAGGAGGGGAGGAGACCAGAGTCCAGGTGGAGGGATTAGCTTCAGAAAGGGGGAAGGTTAATAAGAAGTGGGATCCAATTTCTGCCCCCAAATGACCATCATCACATTTCCTTTAGGGCTATGCACACAATCCAGGCACTAAATATTTCCCAGCGATTATGAATACAGCAAGGCCTGGGAAAAACATTTGTAACAGAAAAAAAAAATCTCACAATGAACTTTCCTTCACAAGGTCTGGGGCAAGTGAATTCATGTTTAAGTTACACATTAAACTGAATATGATTTTTTAAAGAGATAATTATAATAGTCTCACACAATCATAATATAGTATCATGAGAATGAGACAGCACCAACAGAAAAAAAAAAAGAGAGAAATGAATTGCTTAAGGTCCCAAGTTACGTAAACAAAAATTATAATACACACCTTGACACTGTCTAGTAGAATTTTTGAAAATGTTTCATTTTTTTCCCCAAAGGTTATGTTGGGAGAAACAAAGCATGTATTATTCTTCTTCTTTAAGCATGAATTAATCATAGATCAAATCATTTGGAATAAACCTGATTCAACAATGCCATTGTTTATGAATTAAGCAGCAGCAATAATATTCCCAAAACAAGGCTGGCCCTGGAGATAGAGAGATAAACAAGAAATGAGCCCTACCCTCGTAGAAATTACATGTTGGGGATCAACAACTTCGGTTCCCCTCCCACTGTGGGAGCGTTTCTGTCCTCTCAGTAAATCCGGCTTTCTCACTTTGATCACTTAAAAAAAAAAAAGAAATCACAATTTTTTATTAACTTAAATCCAACGACTTGGATCTTGTCCATATCAAGCTACATCAAGTTCAAGGAAGAAGAAGGCAAATAGAAGATGGGGTCATCTTGAGGACTCTGCATTTTTTTTTAAACTAACAGAGCATCTCTTGGAGCATGCTAGCTACACCTAACTAACATTATCCATTTTTGTGATTGTCCAGTGTTTCCGTATAATCTTCCCAGGCTGCACCAAGGGCCTGTGCTACCCTTCTTAGAGACTTGAAATGAGTGTATAAATAAAAAGCACAACAGAAACACCCTTGAACGTCTCCTGAGAAAATCTAAGGGGGGCAGGTGTGTGGTTGGGCCCAGAAGTGATCTCAGCATTTATTTCTGTGCATTGGAAAACCTGTTTCTAATTTGGACCTTGCACAGGAAGTGGCTTGTATTGCAAGAGGAAATTTAGATTTCTTTTTCAACTCCTCCCGCAACCGCTCCTTTCTTCCTCTCTGCCCTCCTTCTCCTCCCCAGTTGTCAAGCCTTCTGAAGACATGAATCTTCCATCAGAGAGACAAAAAGCTGCAGCATAACTCAGGGAAGTCCTACAGCAGGATGGAATAAAGTGAGGTTTTCTAGGCTGTGCATCAGAGGGTGAAGTCCTAGAAATCAAAGATGTACTGTGAGTACAAACTTTGGGCAAATGCATCAGTAAAGCTGAAAACTCAGTGGAAAGATCCTGGAAGAAACAGCAGACATCCCAGCACAAATGCCACACAGGTGACCAGAGTGAGGAAGTCTCAGATTGTCCCAGATAAGGGATTGGTTCCAAAACCCTAATGATGATAGAACACACTGACTCAATGATGACTATGTGCCAGGCACAATGTTAGCATATTACACATTCAGTCTGCACTTACTCTAACTTGATTCAAGACAATCCTTTGAGATCAGTACAGTTACTGTCTTAATTTTATGGATACAGTCATTGAGACTCACAATAGCATATAGAAATAGCATATAGAAATAACCAAAGTATCCACCAATGGAGGACTGGTTAAAGAAAATGTGGCATATGTACTCGATGAAATACTATTCAGCCACAAAAAAGGAATAAAATCATGTCTTTTGCAGCAACCTAGTGGTAACTACATTTCATTCTCTTAAGTGAAACAGCTTAGACACAGAAAGTCAACCATCACATCTTCATAAGTGTGGCAAAAAATGTTTTTACATGGACACGGAGGGTGGAATGATAGACAAGGAATAGAGTAGGTTGAGGGAGTAGGAGGGGGATGTAAATAATGATCAATTAATTGATGGGTACCGTTACTTTCGAACTGAAAAATGAAATTATGGAAATTAAGGGCCCAAAGAATGGATTTAGCAGTAGTCTAAATGAAAAATATGGGGAGAAAGATACTTCCATATAAGGGAGGTTTAGCATGCTTTTAATTGGGTCCCAGAAACAGAAAAGAGAAAGGGCAGAGATTATGAATTACTTCATTGACGCTGAGTCACATTTCTTTTTCACATGTTACCTCTTCTGATCAATCACTTGTAGGCTATTTGGGTGATGGATACCCTAAAGCCCTGACTTGGCCACTACACAATCTATGCATGTAACAGAATTGCACGTGTGTCCCATACACATATACAAATAATAAAATAGTGAAACTCAGAAGAGTAAAGGAACTGCCTAAGATTACATGGCCAAAACTCAAAGGCATGCTTGTCTAAGTGAGTTTGCCTGTGACGACTATATTCTACTACTTTCTTAGCAGCGAGGAACTGGAACCTAATAGCAGAATCCGTCATCGATCTTTTATGGTCTGTTGTGTGTATACTGTTTGTGGTTGCAAGTTATGCAATATGGTTTTTATTCCATAGAGTGCATTCATTCATTTATTTTAAAAAAGCCCTTTGTCTTTTCATAAAATGTAACTGTAAAATAATACCTGCAATACTCCTGGAGATAAAAGACAAACATAAAATTTTCAGCAAGTAACTGGAAACCATAAAAATGGGAACATTGCTTATTTGCAAAAGAATCAACTAGAAATTCTAGAACTGAAAAACACAATAATGGAAGTTAAGGGCCCAAAGGATGGAGTTAGCAGTAGTAAAAGGATGAAAAATTTGGGAGAAAGATACTTAAATATAGGGAAGGTTTAGCATGCATTTAATAGGAGTCCCAGAAAGAGAAAAGAGAGAGGGCAGAAATTAAAATCATTTCATTGATGCTGAGTTGCATATTAATTTTTCACGTGTTACCTTTTCTGAAATCAAGATGTATCTTAAAATTGATGCTATATTACTTTTCCTGAAGCTGGGCAGCAGTTATCAATTGTCATTGCCTGTACATACGTGAATTTGAAAAGTACAGCCATCAGAACTTTCAGCATGAGGGTCAGTGGTTTGGAAGAGAATCTCAGAGACAATAACGGAGCACACTTTCCACCCCCCTAGGAAACAAACGTTGTGGAAAGGGGATGAAGAAGATCAATCAGAATGGTTTACCAATGTCTCTAAGGAGAAGTTAGTAGTAGGCTAGCTCTATATAATTTTAAAGCCAGATTAAGAGCCCATCACTAATGACTTTTAGCTCCTTTACAGAATCTTTGAAAAAATGCTATACATAGACTATAGCCAAAACATGATGCAGAGAATTTTGATTCTTTATGGGAAGAAGTTTCAGAAATACCTGTGTTGGTGATTTATTTTACACATATCTATCTTCCGTGTTGAATATGATAATGATGAATTTTGTGTATCACCTTGGCTCAGTCACAGTGCCCAGATATTTGGTCAAACGTTATTCTGGATGTTTCCATGAACGTATGTTTGGATGAGACTTACTTTGAGTAAAGCAATTGCCCTCCATAATGTGGGTGGGCCTCACTGAAAGCCTGAGTAGAACAAAAAGTTCACTTCCTCCAAGCAAGTGGGAATTCTCCAGCAGACTGACTTCAAATTTCATGTGCAGCAGCGGCTCTTCCTGATTTCCCAGCAGACTGCTCTTGGCCTCAAATTGAAATTCTCTCCAGGGTGTCCCGCCTACTGGCCTCCTAGAAAGACTTAGAACTTTCTAGGCTTTCACAATCATGTGAGCCAATTCCTTAGAATAAATACCTCTCTGTTTCTCCGGAGAACCCTGACTTACACAGGTCTGAACAATGATATATAACACAAATTTGCCCAATAAAAAACTTCTGCAAATGAAAAAGAATTTGTATCAGATACAAATTCTTAAGAAACAAAGGTATGTGTCCAAGAAAAAGAACTTCTGCAAATTTATAAAGGAATTTGTATCAGATATAAATTCTTAAGTGACAAAGGTATAATAAATGTCAAAGTTTATTTAACTGACTGTGAGTTTCTTTTTTTTCCCCCTTGGAAAAAAAAAGGGTACATAAATTAACAATGCAAGTTTTAACTGATGATTTCATAAACATGATGAAATATGGTATTTTAAAAGATAATTGTTCTGCCAGGTGAGGTGGCTCAAGCCTGTAATCCCAGCACTTTGGGAGGCCGAGGTGAGAGGATTGCCTGGGCCTGCGGGTTTGAGACCAGCCTGGGCAATATGGTGAGACCTCATCTCTACAATAAATCAAAAAATTTGCCGGGCAAGGTAGTGCATGCCTGGAGTTCTGGCTACTTGGAAGATTGAGGCGGAAGGATCGCCTGAGTCCAACAGGTCAACACTAGGGTGGCCATGAACGTGCCACTGCACTCCAGCCTGGGCGACGAGGTGAGACTCTGACTCAAAAAAAATAAAAATAAAAATAAAAAGATAATTTTTGAAAATTTACACTAACTGTTAAAAAACCTCAATCCACAGCTTCCAAATGTCAAGTGAATTCTAAGTAGGAGAAAGGAAGGATGGAAGGAAAGAAGGAAGGAAGGAAGGAAGGAAGAAATGCACACCCAAATATTGTGAAATTGTAGAAAGACATTTTTAACACTCCCCCCAAAGGCATTATCTTTAGGACTGACACTGAAATCAGTGGAATGATGTCATTACTGAGATGAAAGAAAACACTTGTCAGCCTAGAATTCTACAACCAAATATTCATCAAGAATAAAGGTAGGATAAGACAGTCTCAGTTGAATAAGGCTCATAAAATTCACAAGACAAACTGCTTTTGAGGAGAATTTTTAGGCCAAAGAAAAGGAGAAATTGATGGCAACCAGATGATGAATGAGGAATAAAAAGCAATTTAAAAAATGAGGAAAATAAATCTAAAGAAGCATCGTATTAAATGAGAGCAATTTTGGCTGACAGTTAAAATAAAGAGCAAATGTATATATACAACAAAAACATGTATGTCAAGAGAGGACAAATGGAATGAATGTGTGTAAAGGTCTTTGTATTGTCTAAGAGGAAATAATACCAAGTACCATTAGATTTTGGCAAGTAAATGGTGCATATTATAATTTCTAGTTTAATCACTAACAGTAAAAGAAAGTACATATTAAAAGTAGTGAAGAAAAATGTTAACAGCAACAAAATCCAAAATAAAGTGACCGAGGGAGGAAAGGAAGAATAGAACATGCAAGATAAGTAGAAAGCAAACGTTAGATTAAAGTATTTGAAGACTGGGCATGGTGGTTCACTCCCATAATCCCAGCAATTTGGGAGGCTGAGGTAAGAGGATTGCCTGAACCAACGGGTTCGAGATCAGCCTGAGAAACTTGGTGAGACCTTATCTCTACAATAAATTAAAAAATTAGCTGGGTTTGGTGGTGCATGCCTGTGATTCCAGCTACTTGGAAGGCTGAAGTGGAAAGATCACCTGAACCCAGCAGGTTGAGGCTGCAGTGGCCGTGAGCGTGCCACTGCACTCTAGCCTGGGTGACAGAGTGAGACGCCAACTCAAAAAAAAAAAAAAAGTTCAGCCTTTACCTTCTTCTCCTTTTTGTGTGTGTGTGAGAAAACAGGATTTATTGAGAGGACAGAAAAGCTCCCACAGTGGGAGGGGACCCAAAGGGGATGCCCACCTTATTCTATACACAAAAATTAATTTGAGATGGATCATAGACCTAAAATGTAAAAGCTAAAACTATAGAACATATAGTTTCTTATATAGAGAATATATATAAGAAAACCTTGAAGAATATCTTTATGACTTGATGGTAAGCAAATATATATTTTAAAGACATTCCAGAAAATGAATAGGCACACAGACTGGGAGACATTATTTGTAAAGAAAGCATGTATCAAAAAGACAAACAATTCAATACAAATCGCAAAAAAACAGACACTTCACGGAGGAAGACAGGTGAATGACCAAAAAGCTCTTGAAAATGTGTTCACCACCATTAGTTGTCAGGGACATGCAAATTAAACCACAGTGAGGTGCCACTACACACCCACTAGAACAGCTTAAACTAAAAAGACTGACAACACCAAATGCTGGCAAGGATATCAGATAATATTAACTTTCCTATGCTGTTGGTGGAAGTGTAAAGTCATACAACTCACTTTGAAATAAAGATCTGAAAGTTTCATGTAAAACTAAACATGCCTTGGCCTGGCGTGGTTGGCTCAGCCTGTAATCCCAGCACTTTGGGAGGCGGAGGCGGGAGGACTGCCTCAAGCTCAGGAGTTTGAGACCAATCTGGGCAACTTGGTGAGACCTCGTCTCTACAATAAATCAAAAATTGGCCAGGCATGGTGGTGCACACCTGTGGTTCCAGCTACTTGGAATGCTGAGGCGGGAGGATTGCCTGAGCCCAGCAAGTCAAGGCTGTGGTAGCCGTGAACGTGCTACTGCACTCCAGTCTGGGAGACAGAGTAAGACTCTGACTCAAAACAAACAAAAAACTAAACATACCTTTATGACATAGTGATTTCAGTCCCAGGCATTTACCCAAAAGAAATGAAAGCATTATGTCCACAAAAAGACTGGTTGGTATGAAAATACTAATAGCATTTTTCTTCATAGGCCCCAAACTGGAAACATCCCAGATGTCAGTCAACAGGAGGATGGATAAACAAATTGTGGTGTATTCATACAAGAGAATACTACTCAGCAATACAAAGGAACAAACTAATTATTCATGCAACAGCATGAGCGAATTTCAAAACCGCGCTGAGTGAAAGAAACTGTTGACAAGAGTACATATCATATGGTTGAATTTATATGAAGTTCTAAATCTGGCAAAAGTAATCTATGGTGAAAAAAAATGAGAACACAGTGGTTGTGAGAGAAATTGGGCAGGCTCATGAGTGAACTTTCTAGATAATAATGTTTTATATTTTGGGAGGGGTATAAGTGATACAGGTGCATGCATTTCTCAAATTCATTGAATGGTACAGTTAACACACATGCATTTCACTTTGTCTAATTTTTCCCTCAAAGAAAAACTCATAAATAAATATTAATCTTTTGTCAATGATACTGAAATGTACTACTGTGTACAATTTATTTTAAAATGCATTTTTTACAAAGACAGATTGGCCGGGTGCATTGGCTCATGCCTGTAATCCCAGCAGTTTGGGAAGTTGAGGTGGGAGGACTGCTCGAGCGCAGGAGTTAGACCAGCCTGAGCATCACAGCGAGACCTCATCTCTACAAAACATAACAAAAATGAGCCAGGTGTGGTGGCCTGTGCCTATAGTCCCAGCTACTTGGGAGGTTGAGGGGTAAGGATTGCCTGAGCCCAGGAGGTTGAGGCTGCAGTGAACTGTGATTCTGCCACTGCACCCCAACCTGGGCAACAAAATAAGACTCCAACTCAAAAAAAAAAAAAAAGATGAATTGATGGATGGGAACAGGATAGATAAGTGATAAAGCAAATACAATAAAATTTTAATGTAGAATATTAGTGGTTCATTGATAGATGCTCACTGTGTAATTATTTCAACTTTCCTATATATTTGAAAATTTTCAAAAGAAACTATTGGGGGGGAAATTGAATATTAGACATGTTCAAATTTGTTTTCAGCAGCACAATTCGTAATGTTCTCAAGATGGAAACAACTTATATGTCCATCAACAAAAGGAGAGAAAAACTGTGATATCATCCTATAATGGAAGTGAACACAGCAATAAAAATGAAAGATCTATGACTGTGCGCGACAGTATGGCACACAACGCAAACATAACGCTGAGTGAAAGAAGCCAGAGACTAAAAGACAAGACTCATTTCTATAAGGTATAAAAACAGGCAAAACTAGTCCACGCTGTTCAAAGTCAGAATAGGGGTTGCCCTTGGGCTGAGTTGTGACTGGCAGAGGACATGAGGGGACTCCATGGGTGCTGGAAATGTTCTGTGGCTTGACTTGAGTGCTGGCTACGTGGGTCTGTTCCGTTTGTGAGAATTCACCAAGTGGTGCACATTTCTCTCGATTATCTATTCTATACTTCAATTAAAAAGTTTTTTAAAGCAATGTTAGCCCTCACTGGTCTTAAAACAGGTTCCTCAGCCCAGCCCCACCCCTGGGAATTTCTTGCCAGCCATCTTTCTCCCATCTTTCTTCTCCCAGTTCCCAGGCTCTGACACGCCTGTCTCCTTCACCTGCCAGGGAAAAACTCAGTGCAGAGGAATTTAGTTCTCAACCTCTACCCTAGTCTAGGCTGCAGATGAATTCACCTAGAAAAGGCTCGTTAATGACCTAAGCCATGGAGCCCTGCAGCCCCAAGATAAATTCCTTTGCCTCCTTAGAACAACAACCAAAAAATTGCCACAGGCATCTTTAAAAAGCAAACTTTGTCTTCCCTTTATATAGGTGTCTGTGTCTTCCCCATTGACCATCCTTAGTTTATCATTTCCATCTTCTTCATTTTAGAGTGGTGGTACCAGCTTACTTCCTTTGCCAAATCTGAGAAGCAATGACTTGCCTAAGAGAGAGTTCTGGTGCCTCAGCTCAGGCTCAAGAGTCAGCAAAGCCAGCGTGAAGGTGTGTGAGGGGATGAGGGCAAAGGGGCGGGAGGGGGGTGGTAGCGAGGACAGGCATGGTGGTAGGCAGGGAGGAGCGTATTGACCTCTGGGACACAACGCCTGTCCTGCCCAGGCGTACAATTGATTGAGCAGTCTACATGAATACATATCTAAACTAAGTAAGAATACTATTTTATTAAGCATTTCTTCTCTTTTTCTGAGAGCTCTGTTTCCATCCTCTTGTTACTCGACCAATCAGAAGCATCTGACACAGCTGATCTTTCCCTCTTCCTTGAAACATTCTTCTGGGTTTCTTCTTATCTTCCTGGTTTTCCTGGTCTTCTGCTGGTTCCTGCTTACCTCTTTGACTGCTAAATGTTGGGATGCCCCAGGGCATGGTCCTTAGACTTTCTTCTTAAGCTACCTTCATTCCCTTCATGATCTCACCCAATTTTGTGGCTTAAAAAATACCATCTATACCCTAATGGCTTCAACATTTGCGTTTCCAGCCAGAAATTCAGAACTGCGTATCAAGACACCTACTCACCCCTACCTAGGTCTCCAGTAGGCATCTCCAGTGTATCATGTCCAACGCTGAGTTCCTGATGTCCCTCCTCCAAACCTGTTCCACCCACGGTTATCTCAATAAATGGCAACTCCACTCTTCCAGACGCTCCGGCCAAAAACCTGGGTGTCATTCCTAACTCCTCCCTTTCTCTCACCTCCCACCTCCAAACTGTCAAGAAATCCTGGTGACTTAACTTCCAAATACCAGGCTCTGACTGCTCTCTACCTTCCTTCCCTCCATCCAAGCCATCAACACTTCTCACTTCATTACCAACAGGCTTCCAACCATGTCCTTCCTCAGTCTGCTCTCGACACAACAGCCAAGTAACACTGTTAAGATGCAAATGTTGGGGCTCAGAAAATGCTATTTCAAAGTATGGTGTTTGGGTATGCTGGGGACTTTGAACTACAGGAGACTGGAACGCTTTAGAAGCAGCTTCAGAAGCAAAGTCTCTCTCTGACTTTCTCATGCCCTCTCTCTCCTGTCCCTCTTTCTCCTCCGAAGTGAGTCATAGAAACCAGAATTCCTCTTTCTCCAAGGCAGGTGATAAAAACTAGAACCCTGCTCCCCTAAAGCAAGCCATAAAACCTAGAAATATTACTCTAACCTTCCCTTATCTTTCTGTCTAGGAGTTAGCCATAAAGAAATTCTCTAACCTACCTTGTCTGATATTAGCTCATAAGTCCTTTGTTCCAGAGGGGTCTTGCCCTATGCCTGAGAGAAAGAAGTGCTATACAGAAAGGCCAGGAGGAATCTGAACAGACAGGCCTTACTGGGTTCCCCTTCAGTCTATTACCATTAGACCATACCTCTTTTTTCCAATGACTTTTATACATGGCTGTCCATTCTTCATTGATTCTAAGCATAAAAATGAGCAGAGTTCCCTAGGTGTCTTCCTTTCTGAAGTGTCCTGTGTCATATAAAAATTTGATTAAATGCATGTGTTATGCTTTTCTCTTGTTAACCTGACTTTTTTTTTTTTGAGTTGGAGTCTCACTCCGTCGCCCAGGCTGGAGTGCAGTGGCATGCTCACAACCACCCTAGTGTTGATCTGCTAGTCTTAGGTGATTCTTCCACCTCAACCTTCCAAGTGCTGGAACTATAGGCATGCGCCACCACGCCCAGATAATTTTTTGATTTATTGTAGAGATGAGGTCTTGCCAAGTTGCCCAGGTCATTCTCGAACCCATGGGCTCAGGCAATCTCCTCACCTCAGTCTCCCAAAGTGCTGGGATTACAGGCTTGAGTCACTGCGCCCGGCGTAACCTGACTTTTGTTGTAAGAGTGCTGGCCATGACACTTATGATGAGTGAGAAAAGGCATCACATCTTTTTTTTTTTTTTTGCCCAGGCTGGAATGCAGTGGCATACTCACAGCTACTGTAGCCTTGACCTTCTGGGTTCAGGTGATCCTTCTGCTCAGCCTTTCAAATAGCTGGAACTACAGGCGTGCACCACCACACCTGGCTAATTTTTTTATTTAATGTAAAGCTGAGGTCTTGCCAAGTTGCCCAGGTTGGTCTTGAACCCCTGGACTCAGGCAATTCTCTCACCTTGGTCTACCCCAAATGTTGGAATTACAGGTGTGAGCCACAACATCCGCTGGCATCACACCTTTCTACCCCTCACAACTCTGCTCAAAATCCTCCAATGGCTTCCTATTCCACTAGGAATAAGCAGCAACATCCTTCCTGGGGCCCACAAGGTTCTACAGAGACTGGCCTCCTCCCCTCACCTCTCTCATATCATTCCTGACTGTCCTTGCCCTCACTTGTCCTACTGCCAGGCTGGTCCCCTGTCATTCCTCGTACACACCAGGCACACTCCTGCCTCTGTGCCCTCGTAGTGGCCCTTCCCTCTATTTCAAATGCCCTTCCCCATCCATGGCTCACTCTCATCTGCAATCGCTCCCAAGTCCGGTTTCCCCTTCTCAGTAAGGCCTATTCTGGCCGCCCCATCTAAAATTTTACCTTTTCTCACACATGCCCGTCTCCATTCTCTACCTTACTTCTCAGTTTAGCACTTACTGCCATCTAATATATCTATTTGTATTTATTTATATTCCTTTGTGTCTGTCTCCCTTCACTGAGTGTGGAGTCCATGGGGGTAAGGATTTGTGTGTATTCTGTTCACAGCTGAGTCTCCTAGAATAGTGCCTGACACATACAGGTGCTCAGTCTTTATGAATGAATGATTATTTCAGAATGGCCTGGGAGGTGTTAATAGACTAGAGGAAGTAATTCAGAGAAGGGCGGGCTCAGAGTGGGCTGCAGAGATCTGGAAGGAGGTGAAATTTTCTTCAGTCTCTGGAGAATGCGGAGCCCTTGGAAAGGTGAGAAGAAAGAAACCCATTAGCACAGTGATTCCGAGTGTGAGCTTTATAGCCAGTCAGCTTGGGTCCAAGTCCTGTCTCTGCCACTTCCCAGCTGTGGATGAGCCATCTAAATCCTCTGGGCCTCTGTTTTCATATTTTTAAAGTGGAGATAATTACAGCATCTACCTCATCAAGTTTTTCTCTTCTTTTCATTTTTAAAGGATCCAGTGTATATAACATCTAGGTAAGGGCAGGAAGGCCCTTGAGGAAGACTTTGCTCCAAAAGTGATAGTTTTATCACTGTGTAGAACTCAGGATACCTATAAGCTAAGACTTCATCAAGGCATCTCAAACAGGGGACAGAGAGAAGGAGCTAGTTTATACTTAAGAGGCACAGCCCCTAATGGGTATAACAGCTTGTCTTAGAACTATCAGTTCCTGGACTCAGCCACCTGGGTTGAACCCAGTTCCCATCTTGTATTAGTTAAGATGGCCCTGCTTAGGAGCAAAAAGGGAATCAGACACAAACATGGCACAAGGCCTCTTCGGGGGACCAAGCAGCTCCCGGCTGCCTGTCGCTGATGCAATCAGAGCAAAGAGAAAATGATTCACTTCGATCCTGCCATCAACCTCAGGATTTTGGCCAAGTGCAGGTTTGGGGTTGGTTGGTGGATTATTTTTTCCCTTCCTGAGTTGAAAGAGTAACTTTGTGTTTCCAAAAGGCACTTTCTTTATGCAGAGAAATTCTGTGGTGAGGTTTTGCTGGGCTCGGTCTGGGATGAACCACCTTTGCTTATGTCTGGGGAGAGAATGAGATCTGTGCCCCTGTTTTTTCTTTCCTTCCCACCCAGTGAAGACACAGCTGAAAGGTGTCTTTCAGAAGCACTGAAGACAAGAGAGTTGACTCCTAGGTAAGAGGACGCTGGATAGGAGACTGCCAGAGAAGTGGCTTCTTGTTTGTTAGCGTGGGTCTGTGGTGAGGAGGTCTGTGAAGCCCTCCCCCAGAGTACCTGGGACTCAATAGAACAAATAAAACCTCTATTTTGTTCGTCTCTACCCTAGATTTAGATGGAGCTTTATGGCCAGGGTTATTGGGATCAGCTGAAACCCAGGCTGATGTTTATTCCTGGGGCTGCAAAGACAGACAAATACCTCTCTGTCCTTCCATTTTCCAGGCCAGGAGGGCAGGAGACACTTTCAATCAGGCAGGCAGGCAGAGAAGAGTAATTTTTTAGGTGCCCACTGTGTCGCCAATGCGGAGCCACATAAATATAAATAGAAAAAGTACAAAACTCAGACTTCAGCCCTCAAGACACATAAAATCCAGTTAGCAGGAGGAGCCTTGGTGGGCAAAACAAACTCAAGGAGAAACTGTTAAAAAAACAGTGGTGTGAGTTACTAAGAATTAATCTTTCATGAGGTAAGAGAGGAGGGAGGTGAGTGGGAGATAGATGAGGGTGATGGCTCTTGAAGAAGGCTTCGTGGAAAAGGTTTTTAAGACAAGCAATGTGGCCACGGAAAGCACATCTTTTTTTAAGTCGGAGTCTCATTCTAACACCCAGGCTAAAGTGCAGTGGCACTATCTTGGCTCATCACAGCCTTGACTTCCTGGGCTCAGGTGATCTTCTGCCTCAGCCTCCTATCTTAGTGCCACTAAGCCCAAATAATTTTTTAATTTTTTTATAGAGATGAGGTCTTGCTATGTTGCCAAGGCTGGTCTGGAACTCCTGGGCTCAAGCAATCCTCCCATCTTGGTCTCCCGAAGTAATGAGATTACAGGCGTGAGCCACCCCACCTGGCACAAATCTGTTTTGTTCTCCACTGTAGCCCAGCACTTAGCATACAGCCTGATGCATAGTGGACATTCAGTAAATATTTGTGGAATGAAGAAGGAGGGGGCTGATATTAGAAGAATAAGTAGGTAAAGAAGAGGGAGGAGGGCATTCCAGCATGAGGAAAGGCCCAGAGAAATGAGCAGGATGCCTTGGTGAGACTGGTTTAACCACAGTGGAGGGTGTGTAGTGAGGAGTAGTGGGTAATGAGGTTAGATATGGGACCTGATGGAGGAAGGCTGGAAAGCCAGGTAGAGAAATTGAGTGAGAAACATTCTTTCAGTTTTTCATCAAGCAGACCATGTGCTAGGTACAGAGGAAAGCGAAAGTAGTGGAGATAGAAAGATCAATTAAAAAGACATCGCCATCTTTTGAGGATAGGCAGAATATCTGTCATTTATTATAATAATTGTGAGAACGATGGTATAGACAAAATATTTTCATGTTCCAGTTAATTTGGTTGCAAGAAACTAAGACCATATCAAACTTGCCCAAATAAATTAGGAGTTTATTGAAAGGCACACCAGACATCCAAAGCTAAGAAGTGAAGTTAAAAAGAGGCACGACAGGACTGAACCTGATAAACTGGGCACCCACCCTCCTCCCTCCTTCCTTCCTCTTTTGCAGTCCTTCTTCATGGATGGTCTCTTACGTCTGCCCCTTTCTTCCCGTAGGTGTCACCCTCTGGCTCCCTTCTCTTGTTAGAATCTACCAAGTGCAAGGCTGATACTTTAACACAATTCCCTCTTGCTCGAGGGTTAGCCTTCCTTATTCACTCACGGAACTCTTTAAGGCAGAACCTCAAGGACGAAGAAGCTGATTGGCTCACTTCAACCTACGGAGGGCATCCCTGGGTCAGGCGATCACTCAGAGCCAATCAGCTGTAGCCAGGAGACAGACCACGTGATTAAAACATGGCTGCCAAGCCCACCAAGAACAGTGGATAATGGACAATTCCGAGGGGTGGGGACCGGAAGGCTACAATAGATAAGCATAATTCTTTGCTGGTTAACAATGCAGGGAGAAGGCTTCAGGGGCCTGATTTAAATGTTTGATTTAGTCCTAGGGGAAAAAAAGACATTTCAGCTACCGATGAAAGCAGCAATTAAACTGACAGCAGCCCTTAGGAGGAATTGGAAAAGTCGAGAGATTGAAGAGAACCATATGATCAAGAAGGTTTTTGCCTAATCCAGAAGGGAGTAGTTTAGAGATAAGTACTTTTTTCAAATGTAGCCTAGTATTCTCTAGAAAAGAATCTGCTTCTCATTTGTTGCCGTAACCTCCGGCCATGTAGAAACCCACTACACATCTGTTCAATTGAATTTAAGTCCTCTAAAACCCAGAGAATCAACGAACATGTTGCTATCTGTATTGTGAGGAACAGAGTCTGGATCAGGAACACAAGACCAAAAAAAAAAAAATCAAAGCATGATTTTTCTGATCAGTGATGCAGGGCTCAGGTCACTGGATGTAAATTTGGTGAGAAGCAAAAATGCAGGAGAAAAAGTCTGAGCCAAGGTGCCTGGTGGAGGGCTAGATAAACAGTTAGCGCTGTGCCAGGTGGCTCCAGGGACAGATCAAAGCCGGCTTCCCCAGCACAGGCAGCAAGCATGGCAGGAATCTGGGGGACCTCTCACCCAGTCCCCCACCCACACTCACAGATGGAAAGCCACACCTTTGAACACTGCCAACACGCAGGCGTTTGTGACAAATCTTTTATAGTCTAGTATATAGCTCTCTCAGATAGGCAGCTGTGATATGACTGGGTTGTATGATTTCTGGCCAGACTACCTGGGTTCACAGCCTAAGTCTGTCACTTGGCAAGTGTCTCAACTACTTAACTACTTCGTGTCTAAGTATCTGAAGACCACCTAGAGGGTCGTTGAGGTGATTAAATGAGATCATATACATATATGCATATGCATTTAATATGCAAAGCAGTTAAAATAGTGTCTGGCCCGTAGTTACCAAAAAAAAAAAAAACCAGCAACAACAACTAGACTGCAAAGAGCTTCCAACCTGGAGTATCCTAGAGATGCTTAATAGCAACCTGTTGGTGGTTATGATTTGCCTGCCTAACACCCATCCCTCTTTTCTGGGAGCAGAAATACACACAAAACTAGAAATTCTTCCCTAGGATTTTTTTCAACTGGTAGTAAAGAGAATACTAGCCCTCTCCTCCATTGTTTCCCCCTTTTGGTTTCAAATAGTAAAGATGTGTGCTCAGAACTGCCTTTGCCCATCTCTCCCTCATGGAGAAAAGTTGTCCTGAGAGGATAAAGCAGCTTTGCAAAGAGAAGCTGGAAAAGAGTTCTGGCATGGGCAGCACTCTGTGTCTCTGAATCCAATTGGCCCTGGATCCAGATAACCACGCCCACTGGTCTGTCATTACAGATGTCATTAAATCAGTCTCTCCCCTTCTCCTTAAACTACTTGAGATTCAGCTTCTGTTACGTATGACTAGAATCTGTGCTTAAGGGTCGATTCAGGAGGGAAACATCTGAGTTTGAGTTTTCTTTTATATTAAACAATGACAATACTTTATGTTTTATGGCAAACCATGTAGATTCTTACTATTTACATTACTTTGTTTTTAAATAAATAACACAATTAAGAAAATGGGTGGTGTTTTGTAGCCACTAAATGTTTCTATCTTGGACCATTTGAAAAGGAACAACCCACTCCCCCCCTACAAAAAAAAAGGAGAGAAAAGAAGCAACCCAGGGAAATCTTTTAAAAGTTTCATCTTTTAAGATTTGGGGATATTTGTTTTTAGAAATGGGATCTCACTCTGTCACCCAGGCTGGCCTTCCGAGTAGGTGGGACTATAGGCAAGACCCACCACACCTGGATAATTAAAATATATATATATTTTTTATAGAGATAGGGTCTCCCTGTGTTGACCAGGCTGACCTGGCCTTGAACACCTGGCCTCAAGCCATGTTCCTGCCCTACCTCCTGAGTAGCTGGGGAGAGCCCCCACACCCAGCCATCTCTTAAGTTTTTAAACTCTTTAAAGGTTAGAGTACATTTAAGTCAAGTGTTGACAAACACCAGTGCTGTAGGGACCAGGCAGGTAATATCAAGGAGTGAAGTGGACGGGTGAGTGTAAGCCAAGAGGAAGTGATGGAGACTGTGGCAAAGTGGTGAGTACTTGACCAGTCTAGAAGCTGCTACCACTCAGCCCCCTGCCCATTGTTTCCATGTGCAAATGTGGGCACAGAGTTGCCAGGCCCTTTGGTTTTTAAGAGATTCTGGACATTTGGAATATTTCATGCCAAATCTCCTAAATTGTGAACACTGGCTGTGAATTCAGCTTTAAAAAGTGACATATAGATAGGGTGACCATCACGGTTTGCCCAGGACTAAGAGCATCCCATTTCTGGAATGTGGAGCTTTCACTGCAAACCAGGACGAGGTGGTCACCCTATGTGTAGGCCAAATGGAACCGATGTGAGACGTCTGACTCACACACATGGTCTCATTTCACCCCCGTGGTGTCTATGCCCTTCAGGTCCCCATCCCCGCAACCTAAGGGGGCAAGTGTCATGGGTCTCACTTTACAGAGACTCATAAACTCCTACAATGAAAGTGAGGTAGATAATCAATTTATTCATGACCCAGTGAAACACTCCATCTCCCCTTGTGGATCTGGCCATGTGTGAGCAATAAGATTCAGGCCCCTTCCGGCTGCTTCTGATAGCTTCTCCAGGGTTGTAAAATCTCATCTCTGCTTGAGGAGGGCAGAGCCCTCTGGGGAGCCAGGAGATGATGAAGACTTCCCCTTAATCCCTCTGATTTCAGCTGAAAGAAAGGCTACATTTCCATCTAGTGAACTTGGACCTACTCTACTTTATGAACGTGGAAACCGAAAGCACAGCCTAGGGCGGTGACTTGCTTGAGGCACACAGCATATGGGTGGTGGAATCTAACTTCCGGTGTCTCATGTGCTGGCATGGCACCTGACTCCTCTATTAGGGGAAGTCAAGGGGACAGACATTGACTGCCTGTCTCCTAGGTGCCAGGGCCCATGCTGGGCACTCACATAGCGCTCCTAATTCCCCACGAACTCCCAAGGGAAGGACTGGCATCCCAGGCCCGTGCCCTTTCCAGGCCACCACCCTGCCAATCCAGGCGTGTCAGGAGGGCGTATGGAACTGCCAGGTTGTCATTGCACAAGGGGAGGAGTGTGCGGCCCAGAAGAGAGTGAAATAATAAGGGTCACAAATAGGCTTGTGCACGCAGCTCACCAGGTGTCAGCGGCTCTGTGAGTGGGTTGCAGGGAGAGCAGGTCCACCCCCTTGTGAAGTCGTTCTCTGATGAGATGATGCATGTTAAGTGAGCTATAAACTTTCAAGAGCACATTCCTTACCCACTCATAAACATTAGGAATCATTCCTTTTCGGAAAGCTGGTAGACTCAAGGCAGTAGAGCGTACCACTAGTCTGGAGGCTCCCACCTTCAACCCATTAGGACTGTATTTTCTCCCGCCACAAGTCTGAATTCTTGTAAGGGAGCCAAAATTAGAAAGTGCGGTTTGTGTTTTACTAATGACTTTAGCCCTTACACCTTAGGTGTCTTTGACCCCTTTGAACATAGTGACAGTAAGACAGTATCACGTTGCAGTTCACAGCAGGTGGCTTTTCTCTGTTGGATCTGAGTTTGAATCCCACTATGCTGAGTGATGTGGGAAGGTGGCCATTGAGCCTCTCTGGCCCTCTGACTGTGGCTACATGACTGTATACATTTGTCAAAGCTTGCAGAACTATCCACTAAAAAAGGGTAAAATTTTACTGAATGTAAATTATGCTTCATTAAACAACCTGACTTTAAAAATGCAAAAGCAAGGGAAAAGGTCCTAGCTAGGAAAAAAATACCTATAGACTTCTTTTCAATAAAGTGTGAGTAGCAATGTGTTCTTACCTCTAGCATTTTTACTTTTGTAAAAAGAGCCCAAAGCTTTTGTATGAAAAGTAGGGTGGCAGTATGTGTATTTATATTTATTTGTATATGTATAAAGAAACTGAAAAGACACACAAGAAACGAATAACATCAGAAACTGTGGGAGCAGGATAGGAACTGAGGGAAAGGGGGACCTGGAAAAAGAAAGACTTTACAGTATAAATTGTCTGTGTGTGTGTGTGTGTGTGTGTGTGTGTGTAAACTATATGATTTTTGCACCATGTGAATATATTACCTATAAAAACATTAAATTGCAAAAACTCAAAAAGGTTGAAAAGAAAGGGAAATACCTAATCCCTAGGCATGACTCTTTGCTGGTGGAATCTGTGAGGGGGTGGCATTCTTGAGGCAGCCACATCACATGAGCTTCTGCTTACTGGGTCTTGGCCCCACCCACCCTGCTAGTAAATGGAAGACAAGACTAGGCTCTTAAGTAGATGGCCGAAGGTGGCTCTTGGTCTGGTTCAAGAGGCAGCAGAACTGACATCTCCCCCATGTGTCTTCCAATGGCAGAAATTCCTTTTAGTCTTTCACCCCACAGTTAGAATATGAATGTAGGAAGACCTCCTACATTCATGTAGGTTCTCCTACATTCATACTATAGCATAGATGTCTGGTGTCAGGCTCTTTCTCAGAGACATGTGTTTTGTTTTGTTTTCTGGGTTGGAGTCTCACTCTGTCGTCCAGGCTGTAGTGCAGTGGCACGCTCCCTGCCACCGCAGCCTCGACCTGCTGGACTCAGGTGATCTTTCTGCCTCAGCTTTCCAAGTAGCCGGAACTATAGTCATGCACTACCACGCCCAGCTAGTTTTTTGATTTATTGTAGACATGAGGTCTCGCCATGTTGCCCAGGCTGGTCTCAAACCCGCGGACTCAGGCGATCCACTCGCCTTGGCCTCCAAAGTGCTGGGATTATAGGCTTGAGCCACTGCGCCCGGCCCAGAGACATGTTTTCTAAGAGAGCAAGCAGACCCTATGAGGGGCCCGGGCACCTGAAATCTAGGGCAGTGGAAACTTGGAAGACACTAGTTAATTACTTCCCGGTCTTGTCTGAAGCAGACCTGCATGAGAGCTCTGGAAGACATGTTTTGGAGTACAGGCTTTGGAATCAGTCTAAATTTGAATCTCACCTCAGCCTGTTCCTAGTTGTGAGCCCTTGGTCAAGTATTGAACTCTTCCATGTCTTGTTTCCTCATCTATAAAATGGGAATGCTAATAACACCTAGGTTGAGTGGGTTGACTTGTGCGAGCAGGTGGGTGAATGGAGGTAGCACCATGGGTGACCCACTTTAAGTGCTCAGCACCCAGGAGCCCTTCTTAGTGAGATCTGTCTGGCTGCCTCAAGGCCACCCATGTGATGCAGGAGGAAAGGGTGACAGAGAGGAGCAGCGACATGGAACAATACCAAGAATGAAAGCAGGGCGGCAGGGCTGACTCACTGAATGACTCACTTCCTTGCCCAGGGATGTTCTGAGCATCCACAGAGCTGCTTCTCATACTCTTCATACCCCAGTTCCCTTTTTTCGGGGAAGGCCCGAGGAAGATGCCCACCCCTACAGAGAGCAGGGAGCAGAATGCTAGACCTTCCCCTTCATACCCAGGGCCAAAGGAGACTTCAGCTAGCTAGCACTCCATTTTTTAATTCACAAAGTAACAGTTCCCGGAAGATGATAAGATGTGATCTTTTTAAAGAAAGAATCGTTTTTGCCCAGGAGTACAGGAGAAAGTCTAGATTCCTTTTGCCCTTCTCCAGATTATTACAGGAACATCTGCATCCCATAGAACATTTGAAAACCCAGAAGAGTATAAAGCAGCTGAAAAAGCCACCATAATCCTGTCATTTAGACTTAATCACAATGATGAGGTTGGTATTTTTCCATTCTATTTTTTTCATTATACAGTCAAGTTTATATTGTCTAGATCAGCACTAGTCAAGAGAAACATGCAAACCACAGATATGAGCCATAGATGTAATTTACAATGTTTCAGTAGCCCAATTAAAAATGAAAACAGGTGAAGTTAACTTTATTTTATTTTATTTGAGTTGGCGTCTCACTCGAAATTAACCTTAACGATACATTTTATTTAACCCATTATATCCAAAATATTATCACTGTGTCATATCATCAATGTAAAAGTTACTAATGAGCTATTTTTCATGCATCAATCCAGACTAGCCACATTTCAGGTACTCAATGGCCCCATGGGTCTGGTGGTTAACGTAAGACCAGCTCAGGTCTGTACAATTCCTATCTTGATTTTGCTTTTGCTTAAATTACATCCTAAGTATTTTCTCATATCTTAAAATATCTTTTGAAAAAGATAACTTGCCTGAGCAACTTGGTGAGACCTCGTCTCTACAATTAAAAAAAAAATTAGCCAGGCATGGTAGCGCGTGCCTATAGTTCCAGCTACTTGGAAGGCTGAGACAGAAGGATCGCCTAAGCCCAGCAGGTCGAGGCTGCAGTGGCTGTGAGCATGCCGCTGCACTCCAGCCTGGGTGACACAGTGAGACTCTGACTCAAAAAAAAAAAAGATAACTTTTAAGAGTTTCAATAAAGTGGATTTAGTATCTAAAACTAAAGGTAATATATTTGGTTTTTGTTTTGCTTTGCTTTTTGTTTCTCTCTACTCAAGGACAATCTGTGTTAGTCATTTGATGTCTTTTCTTCTGGGCTATTTTCTCAGTAGATATTCATATTGAACAAAAATTGAATGTATACAATATATATGCTTTACAACTACCTTTTCACTTAATGATACACTGTAAACCTGCAAACAATAAGTGTCAGAGTCACACCTGAGCCTCTACACACCTTCAAACACCTGTTTTCTTTGCTGTGGGAGGGGTAGCATTTTCATTCCTACTTCTCTATAGTGGAGACTGAGGCTGAGAAAAATAAAGTGATTTTCATTGTTGCAAAGTTGGGATTCAACCCAGATCTTCCGACTTTTCTTTCCAGAGCCTTTCGTTTTCGCCATATGGTCTCCTTCTGGAGGGAGGCAAGGGAGGGGGATCCAAGATATACCAAAGAAGAAATTTACAAATTCACTTTTGGAGCAGGATTCTCAGTAAATTGGGACTGTCTCAATCCATAGTTTTGCCTAACAAGCTCCGTAATCACCCAGGTAAATCCTTTCTCCACTGCACCCACGTTTCCCCAGGGCTGCCATCTTGTGGGACATTCTCCCTCCCTTCCTCCCCACCATCTTTCTCCTTCTCTGTAGCTTCCAAGAAAGAATCCTCATAGTCTCTCTAAGTCAGGGTTTCTCAATCTCAGCACTAGTGATTTTTTTTTCTTTCCTGAGTAGGAATGAATCTCACTCTGTTGCCCAGTCTGAGTGCAGTGACACTCTCAGGATTACCGCAGTCTCAATCGACCTCCTGGGCTCAGGCGATCCTTCTGCCTCAGCTTTCTAAGTTCCTGGAACTACAGGCACACACCACCATGCCTGACTAATTTTTTGATTTATTGTAGAGACGAGATCTCCCTGTGTTGTCTACGCTGCTCTCGAACTCCTGGGCTCAAGCAATCCTTTTGCTTCGGCCTCCCAAAGTGCTGGAATTACAGGCGTGAGCCACCATGCCCAGCTAGCACTATTGATATTTGAGCGAGATAATTCTTTGTCGTGGGGAGTGTTCTGTGCATCGTAGGAGGTTGAGTAGCCCTGACCTCTACCCACTAGATGCCCTCACCCCACAGATGTGACATTCAAAAGTATCTGCAGAAATTGCCAAATGTTCCTTGGAGGGGGGAGTGTTGCCCTCCCCGGTTGAGAATCACCACTGCAAGTATTATCAGATGGAGAAGTCTTTCCAAAATCAGTCATTTCATGCTACCCAGAGGACAATTACCAATTACTTCTTTTTTTTCCCCAGGTTGGGGTCTCACTCTGTTGAACAGGCCGAATGAAGTGCAATGGCATGATCACACATAGCTCACTGCAGCCTCAACCTCCTGGGCTCAGGAGCTCCTCTGCCTCAGTCTTCCTAGTAGCTGGGACCTACAGGCATGAGCCACCACATCTAGTTAATTTTTTTTTTCTTTAGAGATGAAGTCTAGCTATGTTGCCCAGGTTGGTCTTGAACTCCTGGGCTTAAGCAAATCCTCATACCTTGGCTTCCCAAAGCGCTGGGATTACAAACATGAGCCTCTGTGCCTGGCAGGACAATTACTTCTTATACAGACTGCATTGTTCACAAAGATAGAAACATTTTCTCTTCACCACTGAGTCCCAGTATCTGCATATAGTAAGCGCTCAATAAATGAAGGACCTGGTGATATTTTTTTTGTATCTTATATTATGCTTTTAAAAACTGAGCTAACTGCACATAGGACATGTCCCAAATGATGGCATTTTAAAGATCATATTGTTAGCCGGGCTCAGTGGCTCAGCCTGTAATCCCGTGCTTTGGGAGGCTGAGGTGAGTGGATTGTCTGAGCCCACGGGTTCGAGACCTGCCTGGGCAACTCGGTGAGACCTCATCTCTACAATAAATCAAAAATTCAGCCAGGCATGGTAGCACGCGCCTGTAATTCTGGATCCTCGGAAGGATGAGGCGGAAGAATCACTGGAGCCCAGCAGGTTGAGGCTGCGGTGGCCGGGAGCGGCCACTGCACTCCAATCTGGGCGACAGAGTAAGACTCCAACTCCAAAAACAAAAAAAAAAGATCATATTCTTTTCTCCTAGAGTTCTATGTCTTTCAGATTCTGATTTTCAATTTATTGTTTTCTTATAGCAAAGAAAATGATATGCAATCTTAGCAATTACATCTCTGAATATCATATTACCTCTGGATTATACACATAGGTCATATGCTATATTGACAAATACTTCTATGAAGCAAAGGAAAGATATTTTATAACATTTATACCATCTTTTGAACATATGATAATCAATACTTTTTCTATTTTGGGGCATTTAGATCGTTTCCAATTTTTCCATTTTATTTATTTATTTAGAGACAAGGCCTTATTCTGTCACCCAGGCTGGAGTATGCTATCATGGCTCACTGCAGCCTCAAATTACTGGGCTCAAGCAATCCTTCTGTCTCAATCTCCCAAGTACCTGGGACTACAGACATGTGCCACTACATTCAGCTACTTTTTTTTTTTAATTTTTGTAGAGAGAGGGTCTTGCTATGTTGCCCAAGTTGATCTTGAATTCCTGGCCTCAAGCATTTCTCCTGCCTTAGCCTCCCAAGTTGCTGGAATTACAAATGTGAGTCACTGTGCCCAGATCCAGTTATTCCATTTTAAATAGCACTACAATGAACATATTTGTGTATATATCTCTACTATATGCTTTTTTTTTTTTTTTGGAGTTGGACTCTCACTCTGCTGCCGAGGCTGGGGTGCAGAGGCATGCTCATGGCTGCTGCAGCCTCAACCTGCTGGGCTCAGGTGATCCTTCCACCTCAGCCTTCCAAGTAGCTGGAACTACAGGCGCATACTACCATGCCCGGCTAATTTTTTTTTTTTTGAGTTGGCGTCTCACTCTGTTGCCCAGGCTGGAGTGCAGTTACACGCTCATGGCCACTGCAGCCTCAACCTACTGGGTTCAGGTGTTCTCTATACAATTCCTTCAACTTGTCTATATTTTTGAAATTTTTTATAATAAAAGTTTGGGAAAGAAAATGTGATAAATGTTATGTTCATTGATACATGAATATTTACTAAAGAATGAGTGGGGCAAATGTGAGACAAAGTCAGGTGCAAGGTAAACACATTACACCAAACCTGAAATGGGGCATCTGTACCTTGGGTATCACCTGGAGTTTACTTAGATCACTTTGAGTGTAGAAAAGTGTGTCCAGAACTTGAGTGGGTGCTAGAAGGACTGTTGGTTTTTGTTTTACCATCTGATCTCAGAACATAAACCACAAGTGGGAATAACATATGCTGTGAAAGCAATTTTGATTTTTGGTTTTTGTTGTTGTTTTTAGTTTAAAATATATAGTTCATTTGCAAAGTTACTCTGAAACATTTAGAACAAATAGTTGCCTTGGAGTCAGATGCAAAAGATTTGGTGTGGAATCCTTTCTCAGCTGGTTATGGAATGTGACATGTGGGCAAGAAACTGCTCCTCTTTGGGCTCAGTTTCCTTGTCTGTAAAATGGGAGTAATAGTACTATATGTTCTTCACATAGGGATGTGAGGATTAAGTGAAAACACAAAAAAAGCACTTAGTGTGGGGCGTGGCACAGAGTGAAGGCTAATAAGACAGAGTGTGGTTTCCTCCTTTCTAAGGGGCAAAACTTACCGTTTGTTATGCCAGAGAATTATTCCAAATGTCACTCTGTTAATGTGTCCAAAGGTGATTTTTCTGTTGGGAAGGTCACACAGGGCTCAATATCCTGAACTGCCCACAGGCCAATGGTGAAAAACTCAGCATTTTATTGTCCTGATTTCCTCCTATTCAGAGGCCCTACAAGTGGTGACTGGCTTTATGATTCACCGAGATCCCGCCCAGAAGTTTCACTTTGACCTTAAATGTGTGAAAATTCCATTCCTAGCAAGTAGAGCACATTGCCTTGAGAAAAAGAGCTGAATATATTTTGTGTTTTGAATTCTCTGCTATTGGTTAACATCAGAGGACCCAAAATGTGCACCTATCATCTGCAGAATACGGGCTTGCTAGAACATATCATGAAATTCCACATGCCTGTGTTTCCTGAAACTTACAGAACACGCCTCCCTTTGCGTCTTTCACCACTGGCAACGCCAAACACATCCCAAATCTGCTCGTTATTTTTCTGCAACAACCGTGGCCATGGCCAGCGTCCCCTTCCTCTTGGCTTAGGATAGAGAGAAAGAGGAAGGCTGATGCTAGTCCACAGGGAGCCTTCTTGCCTCGTAAAGGAAGGCCTCTGTTCACTAGGCAGACGCTGCCCTTGCCTGAGCTCGTGACTTGGGGAGCACACACTGGGCTCCCACTCACACATCCCCTGAAGAGCGCCATTGTGCAGGGCACAGCTGAGTGGACCCTGGGAACAGCATGACCTTTGGAGTCAGGTAGAGTCCGCTTTGAATCTAGTCCTTGACATTTTCTGTTTATTAGCTGTAACTATGGACCAGTTACTTAACCTCCCTGAGCCTCAGTTTCCTTATTTGATTGTCATGCCCATTGCATAGAATTGTTAGAAGGGTTAAATGAGATAGAATATCCTAAAACTCTGGGTAGGTGTGTATGTGTGTCTTTGACTACACATAGAGGAAAATACCTGGAAAGAGACATTGAGCTAATAAAAGTGGTTAGAATTTAGGGGCAGGATTATAAGACAGAAAATAAGAATTTTTTATTCTTTTGTTATTGCTGTTTCTTTAAACACTTTTGTTTCATTTGCACTTGTTTTAATGCACCTTTATTACTTCTTTGTTAAAAAAATAATTTTATTTTGGAATAATTTTAGATTTACAAAAGAGATGCAAAAATAATAGAGATATTTCATATATCCCTTACCTGGTTTCCACTGATGTTATCATCTTACAGAATCATGGAACACTTATCCTTTATTTATTTCTTTGCTTTTCTTTTGAAATGGAGATGGGACTGGACATGATGGTTCATGCCTGTACTCCCAGCACTTTGGGAGGCAGAGATAAGAGGATTTTCTGAGCTCAAAGGTTCAAGACCAGCTTGGGCAACTTGATGAGATCTCGTCTCTACAATAAATTTTTTAAAATAGCTGGGCTTGGTGGTGCATGCCTATGACTCCAGCAACTTGGAAGGCAGGGGTGGAAGGATCGCCTGATTCCAGCAGGTTGAGGCTGCAGTGGGCATGAGCATGCCCCTGCACTTCAGCCTGGGCGACAGAGTGAGACTCCGACTCAAAAAAAAAAAGAAAAAAAATTGAGATGAAGTCTTGCTAGTAGCTGGAACTACAGGCACGTGCCAACATGCCCAGCTAATTTTTTTATTTATTTGTAGAGATGAGTTCTCGCCAAGTTGCCCAGGCTGGTCTTGAACCCCTGGGCTCAGGCAATCCTCTCACTTCGGCCTCCCAAAGTGCTGGAATTATAGGCATGAGCCACTGTGCCTGGCCAAGTTTCACTACTTTTTCCACTAATGTTCTTTATATGTTTCAGGATTCTCACATTGCGTATATACCTATATACGAGGTGGGACCCCCAAAAAATTCAGAATTATTTTTTGGAGGCCGGCCCCTTGTAGTACAGGCTTCCCCTTCTAGGTGTGTGTTCTTTTTTTTTTTTTTGAGTTGGAGTCTCACTCTGTTGCCCAGACTGGAGTGCAGTGGCCGCTCCCGGCCATCGCAGCCTCGACTCGCTGGGCTCCGGAGATCCTTCTGCCTCAGCCTTCCAAGTAGCTGGAATTACAGGTGCGTGCTACCACGCCTGGCTAATTTTTTGATTTATTGTAGAGATGAGGTCTCGCCAAGCTGGCCAGGCGGGTCTCGAACCCGCGGGCTCAGGATTTCACTCACCTCGGCCTCCCAAAGCGCGGGATTACAGGCTGAGCCACCAAGTCCGTCCTAGGTGTGTGTTCTTGAGACCCATTGGCATCGTGTACCAGCTAGCATTGTGAGAAGCTGTGTTCAGCTTCAGTGAATTTTTTTTTAGATTCTTTCAACACGTTTGCCCATTTCATAATAGTGCTACCTGTCCACACCATGCTGAGCATTCATCAGTTTTTGACCAAAAATGGCAGGTTCCCCATCCCACCCTCCTCATTCACCCAGTCTCACCCTGAGCAACTTTTTTTGTTTGTTTGTTTCCCTGGATGAAAAAAATTCCCAAGGGGAACGTTTTACTGATGTGGAAGAGGTAAAACAAAAAACAGCAGAAGCACCAAAAGGCATCAAAATGGATGAATTCAAAAATTGTTAGGGCCGGGCATGGTGGCTTGCTTCTATAATCCCAGCACTTTGGGAGGCCGAGGTGGGAGGATTGCCTGAGCCCACGGGTTCAAGATGAGCCCGGACAACTTGGTGAGACCTCATCTCTACAATAAGTCAAGAAAAATTAGCCAGGTGTGGTGCCGTGTGCCTGTAGTTTTAGCTACTTGGAAGGCTGAGGTGGAAGGATTGCCTGAGCCCAGCATGTCGAGGCTGTGGTGGCTGTGAGCATGCCAGCGCATTCCAGCGTGGGCGACACAGTGAGACTCCAACTCAAAAAAAAAAAAAAAACTGTTTTGAGCAGTGGAAGAAGCATCTTGATAGGTATATTGCACCAATTGGAGAATACTTTGAAGATGCCTGAAGTTTAAACATGTAAGAATAAATACCCAATTTTTTATACATAAATTCCAGGGGTTTTTGGGGGAATTCCCCCTCGTATACTATATAAATTGAGATATATTGTCTTTTGTTGTTCCCGAATGCAGGGAAAAGAGGAGGTCAAGATGTTTGAGAATGACTCTGTCACAGATAGCTGGGCAGCTTTGAGCCAGATACTTGCTTTTTCTGGACCACAGTCTCCTTGTCTATAAAACAAGCAGGCAAGGGATTGCTAAGCTCCCTTTCTCACAGTCCAGGCCCACTGATTTTCAGGGGAGAAAAAAATAAGGAAGTCATAGTAGGATGCAAAGATGCTTTTAAGACAGAATTCTCAAAATATTAAAGTAGATGCCATCGCTCCAAGGAGTCCCTTTTGGCCTCATTAAGGAACAGTTAAATATCTGATCACATTTCCAACAGGGACTCCTGACTACTGTGGCCACTGGGAATGGAGGCATTTTGAGATCTAACAGGTCTTTTCCACTTCTGTCTACTAGGATTCATTTGGTTGTAAAGACTTGGAGTGAGGAGAAGGGAGATTTTGTCCAACTCTTCTGTGAAATGAGAAATGTGGTAAACCCTGGCTCATTTTGCTCTATTACTTATGATCTCCAGATCTCCGGTGAGGAAGACAGGACCCATAGTTGGTCTCCATTTCTGACTAGCTGGTTTAGTCTCAAGTTCATGGCAGCCTGCCCAGGCTGTCCCAGTTGAGTGAGCTTTAGATAGCAGGATCTGAAATGGATAATTATGCAATAAAACCCAGACTAAACTGGGTGCGGTGGCTCACACCTGTAATCCCAGTACTTTGGGAGGCCGAGGCAAGAGGATTGCCTGGGTCCAGGGGTTCAAGACCAGCCTGGGCCACTTGGCGAAACCTCATCTCTACAATAAATCAAAAAATTAGCTGGGTGTGGTGGTGCACACCTGTGGTTCCAGTTACTTGGAAGGCTGAGGCAGAAGGATCACCTGAGCCCAACAGGTGGAGGCTGCGGCGGTGGCCATGAGTGTGATGCTGCACTCCAGCCTGGGTGACAAAGTGAGACTCCTACTCCAAAAAAAAAAAAAAAAGAATCCAGCGTACCTTACCTCTGCTAAATAAAACTGACATCTGACTTTCTTTGCCCTGAACCATTGGCATGTATCTGATCTGTTGAGAGTTGTGTTCATGGCAGGCAAAATCTGTCTGTGTGGCTAAAAGAGGAGGCAACATTGTCACATCCTTAGAGAAGCTTTCCTTATCTGTCTCTTAAAGATTAAGTCAGGCTGGGCGTGGTGGCTCCCACCTGTAATCCCGGCACTTTGGGAGGCAGAGGTGAGAGGATTGCCGGAGTCCAGGGATTTGAGACCAGCCTGGACAACTTGATGAGACCTCATCTTACAATAAATCAAAAAATTAGCCAGGTACGGTGGTGTGTGCCTGTGGTTCCAGCTACTTGGAAGGCTGAGGTGGAAGTATCACCCTAGCCCAGCAGGTCAATGCTGCGGTGGCTGTGAGCATGCCACTGCACTCTAGCCTGGGAGACAGAGACCCTTACTCAAAAAAAAAAAAAAAAATTAGGTCAGGTTTCTGGTCAATGCTTTCAAACATCCTGCTCATTCCTGTCACAGCAGTCAACACACTCGTTATCATTTAAGTAATATTTAATATAACTCGATTAATGTCTGCCTTTCCCTGTGGTTCTTTATGGGGACAGTTTTATTCCCCAGGGGATGTCTGGCAATGTCTAAAGACATTTTTGGTTGTCAAAACTTGAAAGTGGGTGTTTTTGGCATTTAGTGGGCAGAGCCCAGGGATGCTGTTGAACATCCTAGAGTGTACAGGACAACCCCCGCAAGAAAGAACAATTCGAGCTGGGCTCGGTGGCTCAGCCTGTAATCCCGCACCTTGGGAGGCTGAGGTGAGTGGATTGCCTGAGCCTGCGGGTTCGAGACCCGCCTGGGCAACTTGGCGAGACCTCATCTCTACAATAAATCAAAAAATTAGCCGGGTGTGGTAGCGCGCGCCTGTAGTTCCAGCTACTCGGAAGGCTGAGGCGGAAGGATCGCTGGAGCCCGGCAGGTCGAGGCTGCGGTGGCCGGGAGCGGCCACTGCACTCCAGTCTGGGCGACGGAGTGAGACTCCAACTCAAAA
>CAUYQG010281162.1:0-36295 GCA_963574415.1 Tarsius wallacei | reverse complement strand
CACCCCTGTCTCCACCAGCCTATGTAAAAAGGATGCTGGACCCTAGGGCACCCAATCCCCCTGCAGCGGCGCGGGTGCCATAGGGTCCAGCATCCTTTTTACATAGGCTGGTGGAGACAGGGGTGAGTGAAAGCGTCGCCTTCCACAGACCAGACCATCTCTTCCTCCAAGGCTTAGGCATCCATTCACTCCCATTATGGGAAGTGCTGAGAAATTTGTGGAACCTGTTTCCTAGGTCACGGCATTCCTGAACAGGGGCTGTGCAATTTGTATCAGCTGGTGTGTAAATGCCATAAAGGAGCTGGTGAAAGAAGCTGCAATACTGGAATGTTGAAGCTGGAACCACTTTGAGGAGTTGAATCCTGTGGGGAAGGTCCTAGGTGCCTCTGTGTCCTCCACACTTGGAGGTGGTGGCAGGATGGGATTTGAATGGGAATTGTGGGTGGTAGGGAAGATGGCATCGATTCCAGGGAAACAGACCTCACTGCAAGATCTGAGTCTGAGTGTCCCCATCCTTTGCTTGGTTGTCCTGAAGACACAGTATGTGGTCACTGCTCATGTTCCCCTTCAGAGCCCACAAAGCAGCGGCCTCTCTGAAGGCTGAGCATGCTTAATTAGAACCGGAATGGCCCACATGGAGCTTCTCATAGTGGAGGAGGTGTCATGGGTCCCCCTGCCAGTACAGTCTCCTCTGTGAACTCTAAAGTGGCGGGATCTCTGTTGTCCCCCTAAACTTCTGGAAAACACAGGCATGCATGTCTAGTGTCACCAGGAGAGAGTACACAATAGCTTAGGAACACACACAACACCCAACATTGGATAGACATTTTCAGAGAGGAGCTTGGACATACAAGGTCTGGGAGTTTATCCTGGTTTCTATTACCTGCAGAGCTCACACCTGTGACACACAACTGCCACTCTGCCCTCCCACACAGTGTCCCCCATAGCAGGTGCCTCCACTGACCTCTGAGCTCTGCCTGCTTCTCCTTTTCCAGAATCCCTTCTTCTTTTTCCAGAATCCCTTCCTCCTGTCTCCTGTCTCACTCTTGACCCGGACAGATAATCCTACCACTCAGATTTACAAGTGTGCCAGGGCCAGCCCCACAAGCCCAAAGGTCAGGGACTGCAGATCCCTGGCTTCTCTTTGATCCTGTCCCAACCTGGATCCTACTGCAGTGTCTTACACCAGGGCAGTTCCTGATCCTCCCAGGAAGATGCCCAACATGCACTTTCGTGCAGGTGATTTATGTGTGTATGTGTGTTATGGATCAGATCCCTCACTTCATTCTTAAGACAGAGAGTCAACTGACACCCATGGTAGAACTCAGGAACCTGCCACTTGACTTTGAACTCATCAGCCTGTTGACAACCCGTGGTCTGACCACTGTTCTCCAGTGTCCTCGAATACAGCTCAGACACCCAGTGATGCATGCAACAATAAGGTCCCAAGGGGTTTTGTTGGGTGAGTGACCAGGGTACAGGTGTGAGCTACTGTCAGTGAGGCTTAGAAGAAGGGCCTATGGGGGCAGAGGACAGGGGCTGTGGGGAGACAGGAACAAGGTGGGCCCCTATGGAAAGAGCAGTGCTCTAGGTTTTGATGGAGAGATTTACAAGTGTGAAATGTATAGCCTTGTAGCGGGAGATGAAAGGACATCTTGAGTGAAGGATCATACCTACTGTGAGGGCCTGTATTAACAGGAATGGAAACTCAGACAGTCTCTTTGGGGCCACGGATATGGAAGGAAATTTTATCCCATATTTGCCAGAAGTAAACTTGTGCACGTTGTGGCAGGAAGCACAGGGGAGATGCCCACTGTGAGGGCCCCAGAAAACAGGAAAGGGTGCTCAGTCTTTCTCCTGGTGGCCATGGTGATGGAAGGAGCATTTGTCCCCTAGTATCCAGAAGTGAACTTGTACACAGTGCTGCAGAAAGCACAGGAGAGAGGAGGAAAAGAATGGGCAGACCTGGGTCCTTCTGATAGTCTTTCCCTTGTTCTGAAACATTTAGTGGCTGTCAAATGACAGTAAAAGTATCCCTCAGAGAAAAATTAGGGAGCTTTTCATGGCTGCTTTGTCCCCAGATCAAAAGATTGTGTTCACTTTTGAATGTGGTTAAATGTAGAATGGAAAGACTGGCAATTCTGATTGACAATGAGGATTTTTATTGAGGATTATTGAGTGCAGGGAGAAAGGCTAACAACCTGGGCTCCCACGCCCTAGGCTTCCATGGGTCGGAGGAGGGCCAGGGTCTAAGAACACTGTGCAGGCACCACTTTCTTTTCCACAGTGCTTCCTTCATTTGTGACTTCGCAGCTGAATATGTTGCCAGTTCTATATTGGTCAGGTGTCATGGTCAGGTAGGTGCTGGCCACATACTTGTTGTTGCTCTCTTTAGAGGGTTTCGTAGTCTCCACACCCTGAGTGACAGGGGAGCCACCTGCCTTCCAGGCCACGGTCACCATGCCCAGGTAGAAGTCGCTCATGAGACACACCATTGTGGTTTTGTTGGTTTTTGTTCCTCAGAGGATGGCAGGAACACAGTGACTGAGGGGGCAGCTTTGGGCTGACCTGTGTGGGCTGGGAAAAACAAACGTTCAGTGTCTTGGTTTCCACATGGGAAGCTTTCACCTCTGTGTGTGAGGAGAGGTCTGGCTTTCTATGCCAGTTTAAGATTCCTCATATGGCTCAAAGTGTCTCCTGGACAGTGGGTCAGTTGTTCCTAAAACCACTCTCTGTCAGTTCTAAGAACCCTGGATCCTGCCTACCCGTGACCTGTTTTGAGATCCTCTAGACTTTGGCCTCCTGCAAACTCTAGAGTGTCTCAAAACAGTCACTTCTTCCTGCCTCCTCCTGACATCCTGACCTGGTCTATCTGGAGCTGTGTGTCTGTCCCTTAAGCTCTCTGAATCTCCTGCTAGATTCACTCTGGGGGCTTTTCTTACCTAACATGTCTGCTGTGCATTCTCTGGGTCTAACTTAAGGGCTACGTTTTTACTCAATTCTTTTTTCCCTGGAGCCTTTGCAGTAGGGCCTTTGATCATCTGAGTGAGTCTATCTGCCTGTCCTGGTCTTTAGTTGTTGGAGTTCATGTTAAGGGTCCCTCTGTCTATGAACTGATAGGTGGCATTTATGCCTTTGATCTTGGGATTATGCCTTGGGATCAGTAAACTCAGGGAATCCTGCTTCTTGGAGTATGTCCTACAGAGTCCCAGTTACTCACCTTCCTGAATTCCGTATCCTTAGATGACTTCTCAGTTGGCTCCCTTGTGTTCAGAGTCTTCCTCTCCTTCCTCCCTCCTGACTGGGTTTCTTGAGTACAAGGAAAGTTCAGGGTTTTCTCTGTGACAGCCCATGGAATCCTGGGGAGGTCCTTCCATCTCCTAACTTTTTCTGTCCTGGATCCAAAGTCCTTCAGCCCAGGGGATTTGGCCATGAGCCTCTGACCTGTGGTTCCCCAGTTGTGACACTCAAGGTTTTTAGGTCCTTCTAAAGTCTCCCAGGTGGTCACTTCTTCAATGCTCTTGTAAAATGGATCCTCTATTTCCCCTCCATAAAGTGACTCAATCAGACTGGGCCCAAATGGGGAGGACAGTACAGAGCAAATAAATCCAATGACCCACTAGCAGACAGAAGGACAGACAGAGGAGTCTCAGAAGGTCACCCCATTCAGTCCTGGCCTTTGGGGTCATAGGTAAGGGTTACAGTCTCCAACTGAGGCAAGCAGGTGTCTGAACAGGGTGGGGAGAGATTCTTGCCCCAGGGTTTGGAATCAGGGAGAATGCTTGACCACAGGCTGACACAAGATAGAAAGAAAACAACAAAAATGTTAAAAAATAGGCCCAAACACTGGGGAGAAGAGGGAAGGATTGGGAAGAAGACACTTACCTAGGACAGTCACCTTGGTACCTTCACTGAACACAAGTTCCTGAGGATCGTCAGTGTCTTGGATTTGGTTTGCCATCAAACCATCACCCAGGCATTGGAGTGAGTTTATTGGTGGGCATTTTTGTCACTAAGGAGTGACTTTCCATGGAAGCGTATAGATAGGCACTTTCCTGTAAAGCTGATACCATCCTGATTCCTTGCCGAAACCATGAGCTGAAAGTGGGTGCCTTCCTTCCTGAAGGACAAGACCTTTTGCCCTGGAGTCCTTTGTTGTAGGAACCTTCCCATGAATCTGTCCCTGACTCCAGGGCTCTCAGCCCCACCTTCCTTGGGGTGTCCTTGCTGGAATGGGCCTGGCCAGTGAGGCCTGACTGGACTCCTGGGAAATGCCAGCCTCATCTTACAAGATGACTTTGGGAGCATCCCAGCCCCCTTTAATCTGGCATCATGTTTGCAGGGTCATCTGGGGTGGTGGCTTCCATTGTCTTATTCAAATGGGGAACATGAGCCAACATCCCAAACATGTTCTCCAAAGACTACCTCCCACCAAAGGGGGTGCCATAAGTGGGCTATCCCAGACCTGGGGCAGGGAAGGGACAGGTGAGGCAGAACCTCTTCTTACCTGAGAAATTAAGAACCATGGAGGTCCCCTGTGGTCATGATCCCAGGATTTTAGGAGCCACCTGAGGGGGCTTCTTGTGTGAAAATGTTCGTGTTTTATAGCCACATTGTCACCATCAGTGAAGCACAGCAACAATGGATCCCAATGGCAGATCCACTTACATAGTGGAGATCACCCTGGCCTTCAGTTTAAATGTTCACTTTGTAGAATAGCAGCACACCAGATGGTCAGTTTTTTAAAGAGATGAACAAAGTGGAAGCATCAACATTTCCCCTCTTTCCTAGTTCATGATGCTCAATCCTGAGTGGAAAAGGGAAGCACTTTCAATGCCCTTTCCTCATGCAAACACACAGATTCCTGAGAAGGATGTGACTGGAGCATCCACCCTCTGCGCTCCTTCACATCTGAGGGACAAAGCAACTGATCATCCAACAAAGCTAATAGCAATAAATACTGAGGACCCAGCGCGGTGCCTTTTCTGGAAGTCACCAGTATTCCTGGGAACCTATTTATAATGTCCTGCCTGAGCCTGGTAAACCCATTGATGCTAAAACCACCTTGTAGGAAAACTGAGGCTGAGAGCAGTGCTGGGCTCATGGAGGCAGTGGCTACATCTCAACCATGGGAAAGTTCTGGGACTAACCCTCAGCTCCTGCAGCTCCTGCAGTGCTGGACACATTGGAGTGATTTGGGAGATGTCTCCAGACGGAGCAGGTCTAAATCCATGTATACCAATCACAGTATTAAGTGTTTAGTCCTCATCAAAACTCAATTACAAACTACACATGAACAGCAGCATCCCAAAGTCAACTCAATATATCCACAATATTATTCACAAGTTGTTCGATGAGAACCTCACTAGCTACTTTTATTATCAAGAAATTGTTGATTCTTCCATTGAAGTTTATAATGACTTAGAGCTTGGGGTTCACTTGAAAATATTTTATGAGGCAGTAATTTTGTTATTCTGGTGTGTAAGGTCAGCATTACAACAAAATTGAACTTTTGGCGGACTGGGTATTTCAACATCAGGTCATTGTTAGTCTACTGTCTCTCTACTTTTTTGTTTCAAGATCTTCATAATAAATATATACAAGAAAGGATGAAGAAGAAGATGAACCTTGGGGCAGTGCCCAATGGTAGGGTTAATCCTAACAATCTACCCAGGAAAGCCATGGAGATGGGGGAGAATGGGAGGACTCTGTCCTGTGGGCATCAACTTTCATGTTGATGAACTGGGTCATATAAACATTCTGGAATCTCCAAAATTCAATTCTGCACAAGTCTGGGGCTAGGGGACCATTATCAGTTGCCTAGCAGCTCCTATTTTTCTACACCATTGTTGACAAAGCCCCCTGTCCCTGCAACTGTGTCCTGCAGCTGCCTCGTCCCTAATGAGCCAGTGGAGGCCTCAGGTTTGGGTATGATGAAGTCACAGAGACAGCCAAGTCTTTTCCCTCTGAGGGGCCAACAGCTGCCAGGGACCCTGGGAGCAGTGTGTGACATCAGGTGCCAGAGCACATGGTGCAGGGATTGGGGGTTCCCAAGCAGTGTGATGGAGCAAGGGAGGGAGCAGAGCCTGGTGGGATGGGGGTTTCTGAGTTGCTGAATCTCTGGGGAAGCTTGACCTTGCCTGTAGTCCTGAGTCATGCTCATCCTGTTCTAACCTTGTGTGACCCTGCCCTGCCTCTAGTCCAGAATTTCTTGAATGGAATGGGGGTTTTCAACCCCTCTCTGTTCCTGCTCAAAATGTGGTCTTGAATCAAGGTGTCCTTCCCTTCTGTCTTTGCCTTTAGCCAGTGCTGGGCTCCTGAATGCCCTTCATTTCTCTTAATTTCATCTCTAGTCTGACCCCTGTTTCACTGGGCAGTTCTTGGTTCCCAGTGCAAGGAGGTTAACATCCCAGAGGCTGAACTGCAGGGACAACATCCTACTCTGGATCACCGGCCCAAGGAGCTTACCGGCCCAAGGAGCTCACCCAGGGCTCTGGCGAGCTATAAACTAACATCCTAGAGCCTGACATTAGAACTGTGGACTCTTCACGGTAGAGTTCTCAGCCCCAGGCTAGTCTTAGCCTTGAACCTCACCCTGACCACAATAGGCCAACTGTGTGCTCAGTCTCACCCCTTGTCCCAACACTAGTGACATGGACACCAGGGTCTGGCTGGGGGGAGGGGTGAGACACTAGGGACACCGATCTCACCAGGGACTTCTTCTGACACTCCTTCCTCTCCAGAGATGTGGCTAGACACTGGTGGCACATTAGACACCATGAATGATACAGTGTCAGGTCTCTGTTGAGGAAGTGTGGAATCCAGAGTGTGTGATACCAAGCTGATGCCAGGCTGGTTGCTAAGGGGTACAATGAGATTTGAGAAAAGGAAGTCTGGGTGAGGAAGACCCCTCCTGCAATGATGCCTGCAAGAGACTGTTAATCTCTTGACTTCGGACTACTAACCACTGGTTGCCAGGAGTTCCCCACATCCCAGCAAGATCCCAAATTAACAACCAAATAAAAAATTATGTGATGCAATGGGATTTCTGTTTGACAATGAGGATATTTATTGAGGGTTTATAAGGTGTAGGGAGAAGGGCTGTATCAACTGGGGTGGGAGGGAGACCCTTCCCCTGTGATCCCAAGCTCTTGTCCCCAGTGGGTGGGGCAGGGCTGTGGCCTAAGAGCATTGTATAAGGGCCACCATCTTCTCCACAGTGCTCCTCTTTTGCCTGACCTGACAGCTGTAGCTGCTGTGAGATGTCCACTGTTTTGGTGTCAGGGTCAGGTGGCTGCTGACCACATAATTGTTGTAGCTCTGTTTGGAGGGCTTGGTGGTTCTATGCCCTGGGTGTTCTGGGTGCCAACTGCCTTATAGGTCACCATCATGACGTCTAGGTAGTAGTGCTTCATGAGACACACCAGTGTGGCCTTGTTGTCTTGGATCTTCTAAGAGGAGGGTGAGACAGAGTGAGTGAAGGGAAGGCCTTGGGTTGACCTGTGGGGAGGAGCAGGAGGTCAGAGTCTTGGTGTCCATCATGGGGCTTCTGATGTTACTCTTGAAGTTAGTACAGGGCTATGGTCCAGGATAGGGACCGCAAGCTGGGCCTTTGCTAGACTGAGGTCAGATCAGTGGAGGTTGGGGACACTTGACTTCCTGTTGGAGACTCCCCTGTGCCCAACTCTTTGGGAGTCGCAGGTGTCCCTGCATATGTTTCTTTCTCATACATCCTTATCACCCACCAACCCTGTCTCTGCTCGACCAACACTGGATGAAACTGACTATGGGTCTCCAAATCCCCTAGGGTATCTCTCTGTCCTGGTGTGTCTGCTTGAACATCTCCTGCCAGTTCTTTCTGTGCTCATCTGTTTGTAAGATTGTCTGCCTGTCTTAGATCCAGGTTCTTCTCTCTCACAGGGAGGGGGTTTCTTGCTCACGCACCTCCTCCCACCATGATTGCAGCTTCTGCCCCACCTCCCTAAAGGTACCCCTCTGGGCTGCCTTGGTGGAAAAAGATGCCAGGACTTGGGGTTGGATTCCAGGGAGTCCAGGAGACCTAGGGTTTCTTTCTGAGGTTCTTTTATCCTTAACCTGGGTTTATGTCTACTCTTTGGGGGCTCCCCTGCTGTGGGAATTTCTATAAGAGCATCTGTTTCTCCAGTGAGCTTTTTTATGTGTTGTAGACAACTGTTCCTCTTACGTGTCCCTATGAGTATTCCCTGTCCTGGACATCAGTTCTGGGATATTCCTCCAGGGGAGCCATTAATAGAGGTCCATCTTTAGGGCCCATGTGTCCTGAGATCAACTCTGTCCATGGTGTCCTGCCTGGGGGAGAAGGGATCCAGCACCATGGGACTACCATATCACAAGACACTGACATTCTTCCTCCTTCCTTGTCTCCTTCTCATTTTCTCCTTCATCTCTCTAAGTTCTTAGTCAAGGGTATCCCACTACTATGTGTAAGGCAGCTTCATAGCTGGGCCCCGTGGAGGACAGAACCCTGAGAAACTGAGCTATTCCCAGCATCCTTCCCACATCCCATGGCCCTGGGGCACCATCCCCCTGTTCCACTGTGCCCCTTGGACCAGAAATCCTGAAGAAGGGAGTGGGCATTCAGAGAACAGAGAAGAATGTCCCTGGAGAGACAGCCTGGGATCACAGTGAGACTGAGCAGATGTCAGGAAGGAAACTGTACGATGTTTCCTTCTTACTGTGACAAGGAGTAGCAGCTAGGTTGGAGTCAGGCTGGACTGGGTGAGAATCCAGATAAGGAGTGGGAAAAGTTACAGACCATTATATAGGTTTAACCCTCAGTCCCAAACAAGACAGAAAAGAGAGGAGTCTTCCCACAGTTCACTCAGGGTCCCAAACAGGGAAAGGGGAGACTCACTGAGGCCAGTCAGCAGAATGTCTCCTCCAAACGCAGCATACCGTGACATAGCCCCCTACACAACCCTCCTGACACTTCCAGGTCTCCCAGGCAGCTCCTTGGGATGCCCAGCGTCAGGCCTCCAGTCACAGGGCAGTTCTGGGGAATGGAGGGTGAGAAGGTGGTCCCTTTTCACAGGAAGTACTCTTTATTGGGGGCTAGAAGTCCATCCTTCCCAGGCTGGGGAGGGAGAGGAGACCTATATGCTCATTACAGCTGGGATCCCTGCTAGAGTCTGTACTGGAAGTGGCTATGTGTCCAGGCTCAGCTCAATGGGAATGTCACCACGGAGAAAATGAGAAGCCTGTTCATGCCACAGGGTAGATAGAGCTGGAATCTGTGAAAAGCTGAGGCCCTGGAAGTTCCTGCATATCTAGCACGATCCCTGGAGGGATGCCCTCCAAGGCAATGGTTATATGAAACACTCACGTGTGTGGGAAGGCATTTTATGTTTGTGAATACATGTGATTGCTGTGGTCATGCATGTTGAAATTCTTGAATTTATGTGTGTGTTTGCCCAGCATGATTATGTCTGTGAATTCATGTGTGTCATGTGTGTACGTGTGTTTTTGTGAATGCCTAATGTGTGTTTTTGTGTGTTTACGTCTAAGCTCAGGCTCCCCACCCTGTGCTATCTCCTGGGACAGTCATTTTCTAGGTTCTTATGTTCTCCACACAGAGCTCCAAACATTGTAACAGGTTTCCAGGCCTGTCTATGGGATCAGCCCAGAATCTGACTTTTGACTTTCATATCCCCAGTCCTACTGACACCCGTAGAGCACTGGACATTAGGTGCTGGGGTTAGGGTTGGTTGTGGTCTGGCTGCTAAGGGATGTGGAGAGAGCGGAGCTAAACTTTGTTCCCCAGGGGCCTAGACTACAGCTGAGACATTTGTGACGCATGTGGAATGAGGTGCACCCAGGTTGTGGTATATAGGATGTGTCCAAGGTCCAGGTAAGGGTCTAGTCAGTACCTGCTCTGGAGGGGCTTCAGGGACAGAGTATTGGGTCCAGAAAGGCAGAAGCAAGGTTGGCCCCTCAGGAGGGAAAGAGACCAAGGGCCCATGGGCTCAAGAAGCTCCTTATTCCTGAGAAAGTCTGTTCTCCTGAAGTCCATAAGGAGTCTACAGAGGTCATCCCATGCAGCTGGACATGGACATGTCCACACAAGAACAGCATGTATGGGAAGGCAGGCAATGCTGGATCCTGCTGCCCTGGTGCTCTGTTATGATATATTCTCTGGGTCTTTCAGAGTGATAGTGAAGTTATTTCCTCAAAACCATCAGAGTTCTTCCCCTGCCTCCTTTCAAACAAGGATAAAAGGAATCTATTCATCTTTCAGGTTGGTCCAATTTAGGATGGAAAATGGCAAGACAAGGTTATCTGATTGTCAATGAGGATATTTATTCAGGGTTTAAGGGGTGCAGGGAGAAGCCTGGATGACTTCATGTCGGGGGAAATCCTTTTCCTGGGATCCCATGCTCTAGACCCCTGGGTACTGAGGGGGAGATGTCTGGGGCCTAAGAAGACTGTGAAGGGGACATTGTCTTCTCCAGGGTGCTCCCTTCATGTGTGACTTGGTAGCTGGAGGTGTTGCAAGATTCCACTGGTCGGATGTGATGGTTAGGTAGCTGCTGGCTGCATACTTGCTGCTGCTCTGTTTGGAGGGCTGGGTGACAGGGGTGCCATTTGCCTTCCAGGCCACTGTCACAGCACCTGGGTAGAAGTCATTTATGAGACACACCAGTGTGGTCTTATTGGTTTGCAAATCCTTAGGTGATGGCATCAACAGAATGATCATGGGGATGGTCTTGGGTTGACCTGTGGAGTAGGGAAGGGGCAAGAAGTCAAAGGCCTAGTGTCCACCTGGAGCTCCTGATCTTAGTCTTGATGTAGGTACAACCCAGGGCAGGAACCTCTGTCCAGGCCTTGCTACAATGAGGTCAGGTCAGCGGATGGTGGGGATACTCACCTACTGAGAGAAGATGCCATAGGGCCTGAGGACTCAGGAAAGTCAGGTCTTTTTTGGCTGGAGCTTCTCCTACAGTTTTCCACCTCCTCATTACCCCTCTGTGCCCTCCTGATACTGGGAATTCAAGAAGCCCTGTGACCTAACTTTTCTCAGGGAACTTCTTTGTCTAAACAGCTCCTTTGGGGGCACTCCTTTGGGTCTATTCGGGAAGGTGTCTGTCTGTTTTGTTTTCAGAATTTCCTCCCTTTGGGGGAGTGGGTTTGTTGTACACCTGTGCCCTGGTACCACAACTGCAGGCCCCACCTTACCTACCAACAGAGAGTCCTTGGTGGGCAAAGGTGTCACATTATGGCCTGTTCCTGGGGAATTCAAGAGATCAAGGGCTTCCATACATGGTATATTTTCTTTTTTGTACCTGGCCTCTGCTTGTTCCAAGATGTCTTCTTATCATAAGTTATACTGGGGATGTAGCTTTCCTAGGACATCTTTCTGCCTGGAGAGGTGTTCGTCATCTATATCAGGAGTCCCTCCCCTCAGCATCTACTTTGGGGTCCCTCCTCTTAGTTGGAATTTGGATGTGCCTAACTTTGTGTCTGAGAGTCCTGAGAGCCAGGAGACTTGAGGGAGGGAGTTGAGGGAGGAAGGGAGAGAGAGAGAGAGAGAGAGAGAGAGAGAGAGAGAGAGAGAGAGAGAGAGAGAGAGAGAGAGAGAGAGAGAAGCAGGGAACAGGAGGAGTCACTGGGATCTTCCTACCCTGCCTCAACCAGGTGCATGAGAAGATAAAACAGACCCAAGAGAGAGATTCAGACCCTTGCCCTAGACAGAAAAGAAAGGAGAAAACCATTTCCCCAAAATTTCACCGTGAATCCCAAATGAAGATAGAAAGGGAAGACTCACCAAGGACAATCACCTGGGTGCCACCACTGAACATAAAACACCGAGACTCAGCTCCATCCAAAAACCCTCCTGACACCCCACCCAGTTCCCACACAGCTGCTCGTAAGGCCCAGTGTTCAGACTCCTTTTCACATGGGCTGGTGGTATCAGGGGTATTTGAAAGGGTCGTCTCCCACACACCAGACCATGTCTTTCTCCAGGGTTTAGAAATCCATTTATCCCCATCATGGGAGGGGTTGAGAGGTGTGTAGAATCCGTTTCAAAACCCACTGCATTCCTGGGAGGGGGCTGTATGGCCTGAGTCAGCTGTTGCCCAAGTGCCATGGAGAAAGGGGTAAGAGAAGTTACAACACAGGGATGATGAAGTTGGGACCTATTTGAGAAACTGAAAACTGTGTGGAGGGTCCTGGATGCCCCCATATCCTCCACTGGAGGTCATGACACAAAGGGCTTGGAATAGGAATTGCAGAGTATGGGAAGAGTTACATTGACCTCAAGGATACAGATCCCACTGCATGGTCTAAGTTTGAATGCTCTTATCCTAAGCTCCGCTGTCCTGAAGACACAGTATATGATCACCCCTCATCTTCCCCTCCAGAGCCCACAGAGCAGCAGGATTCTTGCAGGATGGGTGTGCTGGATTAGTGCTGGAATGGCCCACATGGAGCTCCTCATGGTGGAGCTCAGTCATGAGTTCCACTACCAGCACAATTTCTTCCAGGAACTCTATGAGTGGAGAGGTCCCTCCTGTCCCCTCAAGCTCCTTCTGGTACACACAGGCATCATGTACATGGGTGCTCCATAGCCTCCTGTGTTCACAAGTGTCACCAGGACTGAGTACACAATAGCCTGGGGACACACATGGCACCCTACACTGGATGGGCATGTTCACAGCAGTGCTCAAACACACAAAGCCTAGGTCTCCATTTGGGTCTGGGCTCATCATTTGCAGAGCTCATACCTGTGACACACATCTGCCACCCTGCCCTGGCAATGGTGTTCCCCACAGGAGGTGCCTCCTCTAATCTCTGAGATCTGCCTGTTTCTTGTTTTCCAGAATCCCTTCCTCAAGTCTCCTCCTGTCTTCTGTCTCACTCTTGGCCAGGGCAAATAATCCTATCCCTCCTCCATGCCAGGGCCAGCCCCATAGGCCCAAAGCTCAGGGACTGCAGATCCCTGGTTTCTCTTTGCTTGTGTCCCACCTGAGTCTCACTGCAGTGCCTTTCACCTGAGCCTTTCCCGATCCTCCCAGGGAGATTGCCAACCAACGTGGATGTGTGCACAGGCAATTTATATTTGTATGTGTGTTGAAGATCAGATCCTCCACTGCATTCTTAAGAAATGAATTCAGCTGACACACGTGGTAGACCTCTAGAACTTGTCACCAACTTTAAGCTCATCAGCCTGTTGACATCTTGTGGTCACCAGGACATGATGTCTTTGTGGTAGAGTCAGTGGAGGGCAGAGCTGATTGCTGTCCCCCAGTGTCCTTCAATACAGCTAGGCCACTTAGTGATGTATAAAACAATAGGCTCCGAGGGGGTTTTCTGGAGTGAGTGATCAGAGTCCAGGTATGAGTTTCTGTCATTGAGTACCAGAGGGAGAGCCTGTGGGGGCAGAGGTCAGGGGTCATGGGGAAATAGGAACAGGGTGGGCTCCTATAGAAAGGGCAGAACTTTAGAGTTTAATGGGGAGATATTTGCAAGTGTGGAAGTGTATATTGCCTTGGAAGGGGAGATGGAAGGATATGAATGAAGGATCATGTCTACTGTGAGGACTCAGGATAACCAAGAAGAGAGCTCAGACTTTATCCTGGGGCCACAGGGATGGGAGGGGTGTTTGTTGCCCTGTAGCCAGAGGGGGACTTGTGCACAGTGTTACAGGAAGCACAGGGTGAAGTGGGAAAGAATGGGCAGGCCTGGGTCCTTCTGAGGGTCTTTCACTGGAAACTCTCTGGAACATTCAGTGGGGGTAGGATGAGAGAAAGTATCCCTCAGAGAAACATCAGGGTGCTTTTCTAACTGCTTTGTCACTAGATCAAAGGGTTCCTTTCACCTTTGAGGATGGTTAAATGTAGAATGGAAAGTGTGTAAGCAAAAATGAACAAAGACTGGAATTTCTGATCAACAACAAGGACATTTATTAAGGGTTTATTGGGTGCAGGGAGAAAGGTTGATGACTTGGCATGGGGGGGACCCTTCCCCTGGGATGCCAGGGTGTAAGAGTCCATGAGTGGGGGAAGGGCTAGGGCCTAAAAACATTGTGCAGGGGCAATTCTCTTCTCTATGGTAGTCCCATTGTGTATGACCTGGCAGCTGTGGCTGCTGATAGATTACCTCAGGTCAGGTGTCATGGTCAGGTAGCTGCTGGCTGCACACACATTGTTGTTGTGTTGGGAGGGCTGGGTGGTCACCATGCACTGAGTGATGGGGGTGCTGTCTAACTTACAGGTCACAGACTCAGTGTCTGGTAGAAGTCACTCATGAGACACATTGGTGAGACCTTGTTGGGTTGAATTTCATCAGATGATGGTGTGAACAGAGTGAACGATGGGGGTACCTTGGGGCTGGCGTGTACAGTTAAGGAGGGGCAGGAGGTTATATGTCTGGTGTCCACCTGGGCCTTCTGACCTCAGTCTTGAGTTGGTACAGCCCAGGTAAGGAACCTCCGTCCAGGCCTTACTACAGGAAGGTGGGAATACTGACCTCCTGACAGAAGATGCCAGAGGGCCCAAGGACTGAGGAAAGTCAGGTTTCTTTTGGCTGGAGCTTCTCCTAACAAGTTCCCACCTCCTCATTATCCATCTGTGCTCTCCTGATACTGGCTGGTCTAAGCCCTGTAACCCAACTTTCCTCAGGGAACTTTGCTGTTTGATGATCTCCTTTGGGGGCACTCCTTTGGGTCTGTCCAGTAAGGTGTCTGTCTGTTCTGTCTTCAGAATTTCCTCCCTTTGGGGGAGTGGATTTCTTGCCTGTCTGTGTCCTGGTACCACCACTTCAGACCCCATCCTATCTATACATAGAGACCTTTTCTGAGTAGGAGCATAAGCCTGGGGCCCGTTCCTGGGGAGCCCAGAAAACTGAGGGCTTCCATATGTGGAATAATTTATGTTGTGCTTGTTCCCAGTTGTCTTCTTATCATAAGTTATCCCGGGAATCTAGCTGTCCTAGGATATCTTTCTGCCTGGGGAGGTCCCTGTCTACTATGCCTGTCAGGTGTCACTTACCTCAGCATCTGCATTTGGGTCCCTTCTTTTAGTTGGGATGTGAATTTGTCTACTTTGTGCCAGAGTGTCCCGATATCCACACTGTCAAAGGCGACCTGACTGTCCTGGGCAAAAGGAGGGACCCAGCTCCCAGGATCATTTTTCACAAGACATTCTTCCTTCATCTCTGTCCCCTTCCAATTTTCTCCTCCATCTTTCAATGTCTTCAAAGTCCTCCCCAAATGCTGTGTAAAGCCACCAAGTAGCTGAGACCCACAGAGGACTGAACTGAGGAGGCTTAGCTGTCTCCAGCATCCTTCCCAAGTTTGTGGCTCTGGTGCACCAGCCACAGTTCCTTGTTCTGCTGGTTCCTCAGTGCCTGGAGACTCTGACGGAAGGTGTAAAACGTCCTAGAGTTCAGAGTCCAGGAGAATGTCCTCCATAGATAAAGATAGCTACCCTATGTAGATATAGGTAAGGAGTCACTGGAATGTTCTTTTCCTGTCCTGATCAAGTGAATAAAAAGATGAGACAGGTTAGAGGGATTAGAGCTAAAGACCCCAGAGAAATTCAGACCCTTGCCCTAGACAGAACATAAAAGAGAAAAACATTTTCCCCAAGTTTCACCCTGGATTCAAAGAAAAGAAATTGATACTGATGAAGGATGGTCACCCTGGTGCCTCCGGTAGACATATAACACCATGACTCAGTCCCAAACACAAATCCTCCTGACATGACACCCCACCCAGTCCCTCTGCAGCTGTTTGGAAGGCCTCCTTTTCACATGGGCTGGTGGAATCAGCGGTGTGTCAAGGGGTCATCTCTCAGAAACCTGACCGTCTCGTCCTACGGGACTTAGAAATCCATTCACTGCCACCACAGGAGAGGTTGAGAGATGTGTGTGGAATTCGTCTCCCAGCTCCCTGCATTCCTGGGAGGAGACTGCGTGGCCTGGGTCAGCAGGTGTCTGCTTGCCACGGAAGAGAGGGTGAGAGAAGTTATAACACTGGAATGATGAGGCTGGGAAGGGATTGAGGAACTGGGAACTGTGAAGAAGGACCTATATGACCCCATATCCTCCACACTAGAGGTCATGACAGGATGGACTTGAAATGGAAATTATGGGGGTAAGGGGAGGATTACTTTGATCCCACAGACACAGACCCCAATACAATTTCTGAGTTTGAGCAGTCCCATCCTAAGCTCAAGTGTCCTGAAGATGCAGTGTGTGTTTACTACTCGTGTTCCCCTCCAGAGCCCACGAAGCAGCAGACTCCCTGCAGGTTGGGTGTGATGGATTAGAGCTGGAATGGTCCACATGGAGCTTCTCATGGTGGGCAGAGAGGTATTGGGTCCCACTGTCAGTACCTTTTCCTCCATAAACCCTACAAATGTGTGTGTGTGTAGGTCTCTGCTGTCCCTGCAAACTCCTTCCATTACACACAGGTGTCCTTGTCCATAGGTACTCCACAGCCTCTTGTGCTAGCAAGTGTCATCGAGACAGAGTATACCACAGCATAGTGTCATTCATGGCCCATAACTCTGGATGAACATTTTCAGAGCAGAGCTTGGACACGCAAGGCCTTGATGTCCAGCCTTGTCTTGGTTCTACACCTGCAGAGCTGACACCTGTGATACACATCTGCCACCCTTCCCTACTCAACAGTGTCCCATAGTGCAGGTGCCTCCGCTGACCTCTGAGATCTGCCTGCTGTTCCTTTTCCAGAATCCTTTCCACAAGGCTCCTCTTGTCTCCTGTTTCACTCTTGTCCCAGGCAGAAAATCCTGCTCCTACCCCAAATCAGGGCCAATCCAAGGCCCAAAGTTCAGAGACTGCAGATGCTTGGCTTCTCTTTGCTCATGTCACAAGCTGGATCTCACTCACTTGCTTCCTCTGGACCCTTCATGATCTGCCCAGGGAGACGCCCAACATGGATGTATGTGCAAGTGAATTGTGTGGCTATGTTGTATGTGTGTTATCAATCAGATCTCCCTCTGATCTCATAAGAGGAGGAGTCAGCTGACACCTAAGCTCATGGTAGAACTCTCGAATCTGCTAATTGTCTTTGAACTCATCATTTTGTTGACAACCTGCAGTCACTGGGTCATTATGTCCTTGTGCTGGAGTTGGTGGAGAGCATAGCTGACTGCCATTCTCTAGTGTCCTTGAATACAGTTGGGCCACCCAGTGACGTGTGAAACAATAGGATCCCAGGGTCTTTTGTAGGGTGAGTGACCAGGGTCCAGGTGTGAGGTCCTGTCAGTGAGGCTAGTCAGAGGGCCTGTGAGGGCATAAGGCAGAATCCATGGGGAGACAAAAGCAGGGTGTACCCCTATGGTGAGGTAGTGCTCAAGGTTTTGACTGTGGGAGATTTACAAGTGTGGAAGTATATAGCCTTGGAGGATGAGATGTATAGACACCTTGAAAGAAAAACTAATGCCACTCTTGGGGCCCAAGGTAACAGGGAAGGGAGCTCAGCCATTTACCTGGGGACCAGGGGGATGGAAGGAGTGTTTGTCCCCTAGTACACAGAGGTGGACTTATACACAGTGCTGTAGGAAGCACAGGGGAGAGGTGGGAAAGAATGGGCAGGCCTGGGTCCTTCTCATGGTCTTCTCTTTGTTCTGGAATATTCAGTTTTTGTCAAATGCCAGTAAAAATATCCCTCAGAAAAATATCAGAGTGCTTTTCATGGCTGCTTTGTCCCCAGATTAAGAATTCTGTTTACCTTTTAATATGGTTAAATGTAGAATGGAAAGTATATAAACAAAAATGAGAAAAGACTGAAATTTCTGATTGACAATGAGACTATTTATTGAGGGTTATTTATTGCAGGGAGAAAGGCTGATAACCTGGCATGGGGGAAGACACTTCCCCTGGGCTCCCAAGTTCTAGGTTTCCATGGGTCGGGGGAGGGTCAGGGTCTAAAAACACTGTGCAGGGACCACTGTCTTCTCCACAGTGCTTCTTTCATGCGTGACTTCGCAGCTGAATACGTTGCCAGTTCTATATTGGTCAGGTGTCATGGACAGGTAGCTGCTGGCCGCATGCTTGTTGTTGCTCTGTTTGGAGGGCTTGGTGGTCTCCACACCCTGAGTGAGAGGCAAGCCATCTGCCTTCCAGGTCACTGTCACCATGCCTGAGTAGAAGTTGCTCATGAGACATGTCATTTTGACTTTGTTGCTTTGGAGCTCCTCAGAGGATAGTGGGAACAGAGTGACTGAGGGGGCAACCTTGGGCTGACCTGTGGGTGTCAGGGAAGAATTGTAGTACAGTGTCTTGGTTTCTACTTGGGGAGCTTTGGCCTCTGTGTGTGAGGAGGTGTCTGGCCCTTTATGTCAGTTCAAGACCATTCATATGGCTCAACGTGTCTCCTGGACAGTGGGTCAGGAGTTCCTAAAACCACTCTCTGTCAGTTCTAAGAAACCTGGAACCTGTTTACCCATGACCTGTTTTGAGATCCTCTAGAATATGGCCTCCTTCACAGACAGCGGGCCCTCAGTTGCTTCCTCCTGCCTCATCCTGACATCCTGACCTGGCCTATCTGGAGCTGTGTGTCTGTCCCTTGAGCCCTCCGAGTCTCCTGTTAGAGTCACTTTTGGGGCTCTCTTACCCAACATGTCTGCTGTGCATGCTCTGGGTCTAACCTATGGGCTCTGTTTTTACTCAATTCTTTCTTCCCTAGAGCCTCTGCAGTAGGACCTTTGATCACCTGAGTGAGTCTACCTGCCTGTCCTGGTCCTTAGTTGTTGGAATTCATGTTAAGAGTCCCTCTGTCTATGGACTAATAGGTGGCATTTATGCCTTTGATCTTGGAATCATGCCTCGGGATTAGTAAGCTCAGGGAATCCTGCTTCTTGGGGTATGTCCTGGAGAGAACCAATAACCCACGTTCATGAATTCCACATCCTTAGATGACTTCTCTACTGGATCTCTTGTGTTCAGAGCCTTTCTCTCCTTCTCCCTGCTGGCTGGGATTCCTGAGTACAAGACCAGCTCAGGGCTTTCTCTGTGGCAGCCTTGGAAACCTGGGAAAGCCCTTCCACATCCTACCATGTTTCTGTCCTGGATTCAAAGTCCCTCAGCCCAGGGAACTTGGCCATGAACCTCTTACCTGTGGTTACCTAGCTGTATCACTGAAGGTTCAGGGAACAATAGAGTCTCCCAAGTGGTCACTCCTTCAATTCCTTTGCTCCCTCTTCCCATAAGATGGGTCCTCAGTTTCCCTTCAAATGTTAACCAGGCAGATAGAATCCATATGGGAAGGACCAGACAGAGCAAATCCTGGAGACCCAATGACCCCCTGTCAGCCATACATACATACATACACACAAAGAGACAGACAGACAGAGGAACAGTCTCAGATGTTTACCCTGCCCACTCCCAGCCTCTAGGGTTGTAGTGACCATCTGAAGCAGGTAGATATCTGAACATGGTGGGGAAAGATTCTTGCCCCAGGGTTTGAGGTCAGGGAGAATGCTTGAGCAGAGGCTGACACAAGATAGACAGAAAGCAACAAATAGTAGAAAATTGACCCAAACCCTGAAGAAAGCAGGGAAGGGGGAGGAAGATGACACTCACCTAGGATGTTCAACCTGTCTCCCTAACAGAAGTTAATCGTGGGACATAGCTGTCCTAGGACATCTTTCTACCTGGAGAGGCCCCAGTCTCTTTGTGTATCAGGAGTCCCTCCCTTCAGCATCTACTTTAGGGTCCATTCTCTTTGTTGCAATGCAGATATTCCAACCTTTGTTCCTTAGAGTCCTGAAAGCCACACTGTCAAAAGCAATCTGCCTGTTCTGGGGGAGGGGGAACGCAGCACCCCGGGATCACCTTCTCACAGGACATTCTTCCTTCATTTCTGTCACTCTCCCATTTCTTCTTCCATCTCTCCGTGTCTCCTGTCGAAGGTCTTGCACTGTTTAAAGCCTCCCCATAGCTGAAACCCACAGAAGAAAGAACTCAGGCAGGTTGAGCTGTCCCCAGCATCCTTCCCAAAATCAAGGTCCTGGTGCCCCAATCCAAGTTCCCTCTTCTACTGGCCTTTGGAGGCCCATAGACTTTGAGGGAGGGAGTAGAACATCCCAAAGGAGAATGTCAGAGAGAGAGAGAGAGAGAGAGAGAGAGAGAGAGAGAGAGAGAGATCCTGCGATCAGGTTGGAGGGTTTAGCATTGCAGACTTGAGAGAGAATAAGACCCTTGCCCTAGACAGAAAAGAAGGGAGAAAACCATTTCCCCAAAATTTCACCCTGAATCCCCAATGAAGACAGAAAGGGAAGACTCATCAAGGATGGTAAACTGGATGCCACTGCCGAAGACAAAACACCATGACTAAGTCCCATACAAAAACCCACTTTTCACCCCACCCAGTCACCTCCTCCAGCTGCTTGTGAGGTCAGAGTTCAGCCTCCTTTTTACATGGGCGGGTAGAATCAGGGCTGGTTGAATGGGTCACCTCACACTCCAGCCCATCTTTTTATCCAGGGCTTAAAAATCCACTTAACCCCATCATGAGAAGGGTTGAGAGGCATGTATAATCCATTGAAAACTCACTGTATTCATGGGAGGGGTCTGCATGACCTGGGTCACCTGGTGCCCAAGTTCTACCAAGGAATGGGTAAGAGAAGTTACAACACAGGGATGATGAAGTTGAGACCTATTTGATTAGCTGAGAAATGTGGTGGTGGTGGGGTCCTGGATGCCCCCATATCCTCCACTGGAGGTCATGACAGAAAGGGCTTGGAATAGGAATAGCGGGGTGTGGGGAGAGTTACATTGATGCCAGGGATACAGATCCCACTACAAGATCTGACTTTTGAGCACCCCCACCCTAAGCTCCACTGTCCTGAAGACAGTGTATGATCACCCCTCATGTTCCCCTCCAGAGCCCACAAAGCTGCAGCATCCCTGCAAGATGGGTGTACTGGATTAGTGTTGCAATGGCCCACATGGAGCTCCTCATGGTGCAAGAGGGGTCATGGGTCCATTGCCACTACAGTTTCTTCTTGGAACTGTACGAGTGGAGAGGTCTCTCCTGTGCCCTCAAGCTCCATCTAATAAAAACAGGTACTCATTTCCATGGGTGCGCCACAGCCTCCTGTGTTCACAAGTGCCACCAGAACTGAGTATACAATAGCCTGGGGACAAACATGGCACCCTCCACTGGATGGGCATGTTCAGAGCAGTGCTTGAACACACAAGGCCCTGGTGTCCCTCCTGGTCTGAGCTCAACATTTGCATAACTCATACCTGTGACACACACCTGCCACCCTGCCTTCGCAACAGTGTCCCCCACAGGAGGTGTCTCCACTAACCTCTGAGATCTACCTGTTGCTTGTTTTCCAGAATCACTCCCTCAAGCCTCCTCCTGTCTCTTCTCTCACTCTTGGCCAGGACAAATAATCCTGCCCTGCCTCCATGTCTGGACCAGCCCCACAAGACCATAGCTCAGGGACTTCAGATCCCTTGCTTCTCTTTGCTCATGTCCCAACCTGAGTCTCACTGCAGTGCCTTCCACCTAAGCCTTTCCTGATCCATCCAGGGAGATTGCCAACTAACATGGACATGTCCACAGGTGATTTGTGTGTGCATGTGAGTTAAAGATCAGATCCTCCCCACTGCGTTCTTAAGAGGAGGAGTCAGCTGAAACTAACTGTAGAACTCCAGAACTTGTCACTGACTTTGAACTAATCAGCCTGTTGACAACTTGTGGTCACTGGGACATCACATCCTAGTGGAGGAATCAGTGGAGAACAGAGCTGATCGCCCCCTCCCCAGTGTTCTTGAATATAGCTTGTCCACTTAGTGATATGTATATCAGTAGGCTCCGAGGGGGTTTTTTGGAGTGAGTGATCAGGGGCCAAGTGTGAGTTTCAGTCATTGAGAGCCACAAGGAGGGCCTGTGGGGGCTGAGGTCAGGGGTCATGGGAGACAGGAACAGGGTAGGTCACTATTGAAAGGGCAGAACTCTAGATTTTGATGGGGAGAGATTTACAAGTGTAGAAGTATATATAGCCTTGGAGAGGGAGATGGAAGGATACCTTGAGAGAAGCATCATGTCTACTGTGAGGACTCAGGATAATTGAGAAGAAAGCACTGACCTTATCCTGGGGCCATGGGGATGGAAGGAGTGTTTGTCCTTCTGAAGCCAGAGGAGGACTTGTGCGCAGTGTGTCAGGAAGCAAAGGGTGAAGTGGAAAAGAATGGGCAGGGCTGGGTCCTTCTGAGGGTCTTTCCCAAGAAATATTCTCTGGCACATTCAGTGAGGGTAGGACGAGAGAAAGTATTCACAGAGAAACATCAGGGTTCTTTTCCTGGCTGCTTTGTCACTAGATCAAAGGGTTCCTTTCACTTTTGAGGACGGTTAAATGTAGAATGGAAAGTGTGTAAGCAAAAATGAGCAAAGACTGGAATTTCTGATTCACAATGATGATACTTATTGAGGGTTTATTGGGTGCAAGGAGAAGAGTTGATGACTTGGCATAGGGGGAGACACTTCCCTGGGGCTGCCAAGCTGTAAGATTCCATGGGTGGGGAGAGGGCTAGGGCCAAAGAACTCTGTACAGGTGCAACTTTCTTCTCTACAGCGCTCTCATTGTGCGTGACCTGGCAGCTCTGGCTGCTGCTAGATTTATTCAGATTGGGTGTCATGGTCAGGCAGCTGCTGGCTGCATACTGGTTGTTGCTCTGTTTGGAGGGCTGGGTGGTCTCCTCTCTCTGAATGATGAGGGTGCTGTCTGCCTTACAGGTCACAGACATGGTGCCTGGTAGAAGTTGCTCATGAGAAACACCAGTGTGGTCTTGTTTGTTTTTAATCTCCTCAGATGATGGCGTGAACAGAGTGAACAAGGGGCCGGCCTTGGGACTGACCTGTACAGTTGGGGAGAGTCAGGAGGTTAGATGCCTGGTATTCTCCTGGCCTCCTGACCTCAGTCTTGAGTTGGGTACAGCCCAGGTCAGGAACCTTGTTACAGGAGGGTGGGAATACTCACCTCCTGACAGAAGATGCCAGAGGACCCAAGGACTGAGGAAAGTCAGATCTCTATTGGCTGAAGCTTCTCCTATGGGTTTCTACCTCCTCATTGCCCACATATGCTCTCCTGTTACTGGCTGGTCTAAGCCCTGGAACCCAACTTTCCTCAGGGAACATCTTTGTCTGATTTGTCTGATTATTTTCTTTGGGGACACTCCTTTGGGTCTGTTCAGAAAGGTGTCTGTCTGTTCTGGCTTCAGAATTTCCTCCCTTTGGGGGAGTGGATATGTTGCCTATCTGTGCCCAGGTACCACCACTGCAGATCTCACCCTAGTTACCCACTGGGATCCCTAAAGGGCAGGAGTGTAATCCTGGGGCCTGTTCCTGGGGAGTCCAGGAAATTGAAGGCTTACATGTGTGAATATTTGTGTATGGAGGCTGGACCTGTGCTGGTTCCCAGTTGCCTTCTGATCATAAATTATACCAGGAATCAAGCTGTGGTAGGACATTTTTATGCCTGGAGAGTTCTCTGTCACCTATGCCTGTCATGTGTCCCTCCCGCAGTGTCTGCTTTTTGGTACCTCCTTTTAGTTGAAATGTGAATGTGCCCACCTTTGTGCCGGAGAGTCCTGAGACCCACACTGTCAAAACCTACCTGCCTATCTTGGGGAGAAGGAGGGACCCAGGTCCTGGCGTCACTTTTCATGGGACATTCTTATTCATTTCTGTCACCCTCCATTTTCTCCTCCATCTCTCCATGTCTCCAGTCAAAAGCCTCCACTCATGCTATGTAAAGCCACCCCATAACTGAGATTCACAGAGGACTGAACAGGGGAGGCTTAGCTATCTCCAGCATCCTTCCCAGGTTCGTGGCTCTGGTGCACCAGCCACAGCCCCCTGTTCTGCTGGTTCCTCAGGGCCTGGAGACTCTGAGGGAAGGTGTAGAACATTTCAGAATCCAGAGGAGTATGTTCCCCAGAGAGCAAGAGAGTGGGCTTCCCTGTGCCGGGAGCAGGAAGGAGTCACTGGGATGTTCTCCTGTCCTGACCAAGTGTCTGAGAAGATGAGACAGGTTGGAGGGGAGAAATTCAGACCTTTGCCCTAGACAGAACAGAAAAGAGAAAAACATTTTCCCCAGTTTCACCCTGAAAAGAGAGAAAGGTGAGACTCTCCAAGGACGGTCACACTGGTGCCTCCGCTGTACACATAACACCATGACTCACCCAATCCCTCTGCAGCTGCTTGGGAGGCCCAGCATTCAGCCTCCTTTTCACATGGGCTGGTGGAATAAGGAGTGTGTGATGGGTCGACTTTCACAGGCCAGACCATCTCTTCCTTCAGGACTTAGAAATCCATTCACTGCCATCACAAGAGAGGTTGAGAGATGTGTGTGGAATCTGTTTACTAGCACCCTGCTTTCCTGGGAATGAGTATGTGGCCTGGGTCAGCCAGTATGTGGTTGCCATGGAGGAGGGGGTGAGAGAAGTTACGACACTGGGTTGATGAAGTTGGGAAGGCTTTGAGGAGCTGGGAACTGTGAAAAGGGTCCTGAATGCTCCCAGATCCTTGACACTGGAGGTTGTGACACGATGGGATTGAAGTGGGAATTTGGGGGTACAGGGAGTGTTACTTTGACCCCACAGCCTCAGACCCTAATACATGGTCTGAGTTTGAGTGGTTCTATCCTAAGCTTTACTGTCCTGAAGACGCAGGGTATGGTTACTGCTCATGTTCCCCTCCAGAGCACACATAGCAGCAGAACTCCTGCAGGCTGGGTGTGCTGGATTACAGCTGGAATGGTCCACATGGAACTTCTTGAGGTGCCAGAGAGGTCTTGGGTCCCGCTCTTAGTATATTTTCCTCCATGAACCCTAAAAATCATGTGTGTGGCGGTCTCTGCTGTCCCTGCAACCTTCTTCCATTACACAAAGGTGCCCTCGTCCATAGGTACTCCACAGCCTCCTGTGCTCAAAAGTGTCACCGAGACAGAGTACACCACAGCCTAGGGTCACTCATGACCCCTAACTCTTGATTGGCATCTTAAGAGTGGGGCTTTAACACACAAGGTCTGGGTGTCCATCCTTGTCTGGGTTTGACACCTGCAGAGCTGACACCTGTGATACACACCTGCCGCCCAGTCCTACTCAACAGTGTCCCACACAGCAGGTGCCTCCACTGACTCTGATATCTGCTTGCTGCTCCTTTTCCAGAATCCCTTTCTCCATGCTCCTCTTGTCTTCTGTTTCACTCTTGGCCCAGGCAGATAATCCTGCCCCTTCCACAAGTCAGGGCCATCCTAAGGACTAAAGCTCAAAGACTGCAGAAGCTTGACTTCTCTTTGCTTGTGTCCCAACCTGGGTGTCACTGACTTGCTTCCTCTAGACGCTTCATGATCTTCCCAGAGAGATGCCCAACATTGGTGTATGTGCAGGTGAATTGTGTGTATATGTTGTGTGTGTGTTATCAATGAGATCTCCTATTGTATTCTTAAGGGGAGGAGTCTGCTGGCACCTTAGCTCTTGAAAGACTTCCAGAACCTGTCAATTGACTTTGAACTCATCAGTCACTGGGACATTATGTCCTTGTGGTAGAGTAACTGAAGAGCAGAGATGACTGTCATCCACTAGTGTCCTTGAATACAGCTGGGTCAGCCAGTGAAATGTAAAACAGTAGAATCCCATGGGGTTTTATAGGGTAAGTAACCAGGGTATAGGTGTGAGATCCTGTCAGTGAGGGCTTGAGAGAGGGCTTGTTGGGGAAAAAGGCAGAAACCATGGGGAGACAGAAGCAGGGTATACACCTATGTTGAGAGCACTACTCAAGGTTTTGTTTTGGGTAGATTTGCAAGTATGGAAGTATATAGCCTTGGAAGAGGAGATGGAAGGACATCTTGAATGAAAGATGATGCCCACAGTGAGGGTCCAAGATAACAGGGAAGAGAACTCAGCCATTCTCCCTTGGGCCAGGAGGATAGAAGGAGCGTTTGACCCCTAGTACCAAGAGGTGGACTTATACAAAGTGCTGCAGAAAGTACAGGGGAGAGGTGGGAAAGAATTGACAGGTCTGGTCCTTCTGGTGGCTTTCCTTTGTTCTGTAACATTCAGAGGTTGTTGAATGACAGTAAAAGTATCCCTCAGAGAAACATCAGAGTGCTTTTCAGGGCTGTTTTGTCCCCAGATCAAAGGATTCTCTTCACCTTTGAATATTGTTAAATATAGAATGGAAAGTATATAAACAAAAAAGAAAAAAACTGGAGTTTCTGATTGGCAAGGAGAATATTTATTGAGGGTTATTGAATGCAGGGAGAAAGGCTGACAACATGGCATGGGGGAAGACCCTTACCCTGGGCTCCCAAGCTCTAGGTTTCCATGGGTCAGGGGAGGACCAGGGCCTAAAAACACTGTGCAGGGACCACTGTCTTCTCCATAGTGCTTCCTTCATGTGTGACTTCACAAGGGATTATGCTGGCAGTTCTCCACTGTTCAGGTGCCATGGACAGGTAGCTGCTGGCCTCATACTTGTTATTGCTCTGTTTGGAGGGCTTGGTGGTCTCCACATCCTGAGTGACAGTTGAGCCGTCTGCCTTCCAGGCCACTGTCACTGCACCTGGGTAGAAATTGCTGATGAGACATGCCAGTGTGGCTTTGTTCGTTTGGAGCTCCTCAGAGGGTGGCGTGAACAGAGTGACTGAGGGGGTGGCCTTGGGCTGACCTGTGGGGGTCAGGGAAGAATAGGAGTTCATTGTCTTGGTTTCCACATGGGGAGCTTTGGCCTCTGTGTGTGAGGAGGGGTCTGGCCCTCTCTGCCAGTTCAAGCCCCTTCATATGTTTCATTATGTCTCCTGCACAATGAGTCAGGTGTTCCTAAAACCACTCTCTGTCAGTTCTAAGAACACCGGAGCCTGTCTGCCTATGACCTGTTTTGAGACCTCTACTCTTTGGCCTCCTGCTCAGAATGAGGGCCCTCAGTCGCCTCCTCCTGTCTCCTCCTGACATCCTGACTTAGTTTATTTTGAGGTGTGTGTCTGTCCCTTGAGTACTCTGAGTCTCCAGTTAGATTCACTCTGGGGACTTTTCTTACCCAACATGTCTACTATGCATGCTCTGGGTCTAAGGTAAGGGCTCTGTTTTTATGCAATTCTTTTTACCCTGGAGACTCAGCAGTAGGGCCTTTGATCATCTGGGCAAGTCTATCTGCCTGTCCTGTTCTTTAGTTGTTGGAATTCATGTTAAGAGTCTCTCTGTCCATGGACTGATCAGTGGGATTTATGCCTTTTATATTGGGATCATGCCTTGGGATCAGTAAACTCAGGGAATCCTGCTTCTTGGTATGTCCTGCAGAACAAGGGTGTAACCCACCCTCCTGAAATCCTCATCCTTACATGACTTCTTTACTGGCTCCCTTGTATTCAGAGTATTCCTCTCCATCCTCCCCGCTGGCTAGGTTTCCTGAGTACAAGACCAGCTCAGGAATTTCTCCTCGTCAGCCCATGGAAACCTCAGGAGACCCTTTTACCTCCATCTTTGATTCTGTCCGGAATCCAAAATCTCTCAGCCCTGGGATGTTAGCCATGAGTCTCTGACCAGTGGGTCCCCTGCTCTGGCACTGACAGTTCAGGGTCCAGTAAAGTCTCCCAAGTGGTCACTCTTTCAATTCCCTTGCTCCCTCTTCTCATAAGATAGGGCATCAGTTTCCCTTCATAATGCGAACTAGGCAAAGAGGACCCAGATGGGGAGGGCCAGACAGAACAAATCCTGGAGACCCAATGACCCTTTTCAGCCATACATACATACATAGAAACAAACAAAGAGACAGACAGACAGAGGAGTAGTATCAGCAGTGTACCCTGTCCACTCCTGGCCTCTAGATTCAAAGGTACAGGGTTGTAGTGGCCAGCTGAGGCAAGTGTGTATCTGAACAGGGTGGGGAGAGATTCTTTTTTTTTTTTTTTTGAGTTGGAGTCTCACTGTCGCCCAGACTGGAGTGCAGTGGCAGCTCCCAGCCACCGCAGCCTTGACTTGCTGGGCTCTGGCGATCCTTCCTCCTCAGCCTTCCGAGTAGCAGGAACTACAGGCCCCCGCAACCACGCCTGGATGATTTTTGATTTATTGTAGAGATGAGGTCTCGCCAAGTTGCCCAGGTGGGTCTCGAACCCACAGGCTCAGGCAATCCACTCACCTCAGCCTCCCAAGGTGCAGGATTACAAGCTGAGCCACCGAGCCTGACTAGGGAGAGATTCTTTTCCCAGAGTTTGAGGTCAGGGAGAATGCTTGAGCACAAGATGACACAGGATAGAGAGAAAACAACAAATATTAGAAGTCTGACCCAAACCCTGGAGAGAGCAGGGAAAGAGGAGAAAGAAGACACTCACCTAGAATGGTTAGCCTGGTCCCTCTGCCGAAAACCCAACACTGTGACACAGGCTCATACAAAAAACTCTCCCTTGGCCATCCTCAGTCTCCACCTGCAGCTGCATAAAAAAGCTCAGGCCCCTGACCCTGGGTGTGTATACTTAGCAGTGGGTCCTAAAAGTCCCTATCCCCACTCCATGAATAATGGAATGGGTTCCATTTTGTGAATCTGCATGTCACCCTGGGAACCAAACTCCTGATAGTTGCCAGTGAGCAGACTGGAGGGGTTAGGGTTTCAGACCCCAGAGAGATTCAAACCCCTGCCTTAGAAAGAGAAGAAAGGAGAAAACCATTTCCCCCAAATTTCACCCTCAATCCCCAATGAAGATAGAAAGGAAAGACTCACGAAGGAAAGTCACCAGGGTGCCACGGCAGAATATAAAACATCATGACACATCCTCATACATAAACCCTCCTGACACCCAACCCAATTCCCCCACAGCTGCTCAGTGTGGCCCAGGGTTTAGCCTCCTTTTCAAATGAGCTGGTAGATTCAGGGATGGTTGAATGGATCACCTCCCACACATCAGACAATCTCTTTCTCCAGGGCTTCGAAATCCTTTCATACCCGTCATGAGAAGGGTTGAGAGGTGTGTAGAATCCATTTCCAAACCCACTGCATTCTTGGGAGGGGGCTGCATGGCCTGGGTCAGCTGGTGCCCAAGTGCTACCAAAGAAGGGGGAAGAGAAGCTACAACATGGGGATGAGGAAGTTGGGACCTATTTGAGGAGCTGGGAATTGTGGGTGAGTTCCTGGAGGCCCCCTTATCCTCCACTGGAGGTCATGACAGGAAGGACTTGGAATAGGAATTGCGGGTTGGGAGGAGAGTTACATTGAACTCAGGGATACAGATCCCATTGCAAGTTCTGAGTTCGAGCGTCCGCATCCTAAGCTCCATGTTCTGAAGACACAGTGTATGTTCACTCCTCATGTTCCCCCCCCCCAGAGCCCACAAAGCAGCATCCCTGCAGGGTGCGTGTGCTGTATTAGGACTGAAATGGCCCACATGGAGCTCCTCATGGTGGAGGGCGGGTCATGGGTTCCATTGCCAGTACAGTTTCTTCCAGGAAATCTACGAGTGTAGAGGTCTCACCTGTCCTCTCAAGCTCCTTCTAGTACACACAGGCACTCATATCCATGGGTGCTCCACAGCCTCCTGTGTTCACAAGTGTCACAAGGACCGAGTACACAATAGCCTGGGACACACATGGCACCCTATACTGGATGGGCATATTCAGAGCAGTGCTTGAACACACAGCCTTTTCTGATCCTCCCAGGGAGATTGGCAACCAACATGGATGTGTGTGCAGGAGATTTGTGTGTGTTAAAGATCAGATCCCCCACTGCATTCTTAAGAGGAAGAGTCAGCTGACACCCAGGGTAGAACTCTGGAACTTGTCACTGTCTTTGAAATCATCAGCCTATTCACAATTTGTGGTCACTGGGACATTACGTACTTGTGGTGGAATCAGTGGAGAGCAGAGCTGATCACTGACCACCAGTGTTTTGAATAACAGCCAGGCCACTTAGTGATGTGTATAACAATAGACTCCAATGGGGTTTAATGGAGTGATCAGGGTCCATGTGTGTGAGAGCTAGAGGGAGGGCTGTGGAGGCGAGGTCAGGGTTCATAGGGAGACAGGAACAGGATAGGTCCTATTAAAAGGATGCGTCCTATTAAAAGAAAAGAAGTCTAGATTTTGATGGGGAGAGACTTACAAGTGTAGAGGTGTATATGGCCTTGGAGGGCGAGATGGAATGACACCTTAAGAGAAGGATTATGCCCACTATGAAGGACTCTATATAACTGAGAAGAAAGCTCAGACATTATTCTAGGAACACAGGGATGAAAGGAGTGTTTGTCCCTCTTTAGCCAGAGGAGGACTTATGCACATTGTGTCTGGAAGCACAGGGTGAAGTGGGAAAGAATGGGCAGGCCTAGGCCCTTCTGAGGGTCTTTCCTGGAAACATTCTCTGTAACATTCATTGGCCGTAGGACGACAGAAAGTATCCCTCAGAGAAACATCAGGGTGTTTTTCCTGGCTGCTTTGTCACTAAATCAAAGGGTTCTTTTCACTTTTGAGGATAGTTAAATGTATAATGGAAAATGTGTAAGCAAAATGAGCAAAGACTGGAATTTCTGATTGACAGTGAGGATACTTATTGAGGCCTTTTGGGTGAAGAAAGAGGGGTTTATGAATTGGCATGGGAGGAGACCATGCCAAAGGGAGGGCTAGGGCCAAAGAACTCTGTGCAGAGGCAATTTAATTCTTTATGGTGCTCCCATTGTGTGTGACCTGGCAGCTGTGGCAGCTGCTACATTTATTCAGGTAGGGTGTGATTGTCAAGTAACTGCTGGCTGTATATTTGTTGTTGCTCTGTTTGGAGGGCTGGGTGGTCTCCACGCTCTGAGTGATGGGAGTTCTGCCTACCTTATGTGTCACAGACATGGTGCTCGGTAGAAGTCGCTCGGTGTGGTCTTGTTGTTTTGAATCTCCTCAGACGATGGCGTGAATGGAGCGAACGAGGGGCTGGGCTTGGGGTTGACCAGTGCAGTTGGGACAGGGCAGGAGGTTAGCTGCCTGGTGTCCACCTGTGCCTCCTGACCTCTGTCTTGATTTCAAAACAGTCCACGTCTGGAATCTTGCTATAGGAGGGTGGGGATACTCAACTCATGACAGAAGATGCCAGAGGGCCCACGGACTTAGGAAAGTCTGCTCTCTTTTGGCTGGAGCATCTCCTACAAGTTTCCTCCTTCCCATTACTCATCTGTGCTCTCCTGATACTGGCTGGTCTAAGCTTTGGAGGTCAACTTTCCTCAGAGAACTTCTCTGTCTGATTATCTCCTTTGGGGGCACTCCTTTGGGTCTGTTCAGAAAGGGGTCTGTCTCTTTTGTCTTCAGAATTTCTTCCCTTTGGAGGAGTGGATTTGTTGCATAAATGTGCCCTGGTACCACCATGGCAGATCACACCCTATCTACCCACAGAGACCCCTTCTGGGCAGGGGTATAATCCTGGGGCCTGTTCCTGTGTAGTTCAGGAAATTGAGGGCTTCCATGTGTGGAATATCTTGTGTTTTGAGACTGGGCCTGTGCTTGTTCCCAGTTGTCTTCTTATCATAAGTTATACCGGGAATCTAGCTGTGCTAGGACATCTTTCCGCCCGGAGAGTCCCCTTTCACCTATGCCCATCCCAACTGCACTGGTCAGCCCCAAGCCCAGCCCCTCGTTCACTCCATTCACGCCATCGTCTGAGGAGATTCAAAACAACAAGACCACACTGTTACGTCTCATGAGCGACTTCTACCGAGCACCGTGTCTGTGACATGTAAGGTAGGCAGAACTCCCATCACTCAGAACACGGAAACCATCCAGCCCTCCAAACAGAGCAACAGTCTCTTCCCTCAGTATCTGCTTTTGGGTCCCTCCTTTGAATTGAGAATTGAATGTTCCTACCTTTGTGCCCGAGAGTCCCGAGACCCACACCGTCAAAGGCTACCTGCCTGTGCTGGGGAGAAGGAGGCACCCAGCTCCCAGGGTCACTTTTCACAGGACATTCTTTCTTCATCTCTGTCACCCTCCCATTTTCTCCTCCATCTCTCCGTGTCTCCAGTCAAAGGCCTCCCCTCATGCTATGTAAAGCCATCCCATAGCTGAGACCCACAGAGGACTGAACCAGGGGGACTAAGCTGTCTCCACCATCCTTCCCAAGTTCGTGGCTCTCCTGCACCAGCCACAGCCCCCTATTTTGCTGGTTCCTCATGGGTTGGAGACTCTAAGGGAAGGTGTAGAACATCCCAGAGTCCAGGGGAAAATGTTCCCCAGGGAGAGAGAGAGTGGGTTTCCCTGTGCCGGGAGCAGGAAGGAGTCACTGGGATGTTCTTCTCTTGTCCCGATCAAGTTTATGAAAAGATGGTACAGAATCAAGGGGTTAGGCTTGCAGTGCCGAGAAATTTGAGACCCTTGCCCAGGACAGAACAGAAAAGAGAAAAACATTTTCCCCAAGTTTCACCCTGAAACCCAAAAGAAAAAGGTGAGACCTACCGAGAATGGTCCCCCTAGTGCCTCCACCGGACACATAATACCATGATTCAGCCTTGCACACAAACCCGCCTGACATGACACCCTACCCAGTCCCTCTGCAGTTGCTTGGGATGCCCAGGATCCAGCCTCCTTTTCTCATGTTCAGTTGTAATCAGGGGTGTGTGAAGGTGTTGTCTCTCACCAACCAGACCATCTCTTCCTTCAGGACTTAGAAATCCATTCACTGCCATCACAGGAGAGGTTGAGAGATGTGTGTGGAATCCATTTACTAGCTCCCTGAATTTTTGAGAGAGGACTGCATGGCCTGTGTCATTAGGTGTCTGATTGCCACGTAGAAAGTGGTGAGAGAAGTTATAACACTGGGATGGTGAAGCTGGGAAGGCTTTGAGAAGCTGGGAACTGTGAAGAGGATCTTGGATGCCCCCAGATCCTCCACAATGGAGATCCTGGCAGGATGGGGTTGGATTGGGAATTATGGGGGTACGAGAAGGATTACATTGACCCCACAGACGCAGATCCCAATACAATGTCTGTGTTTGAGCGGGTTTATCCTAAGCATGACTTTCCTGAAGATGCAGTGTATGGTTACTCCTCATGTTCTCCTCCTGAGCCCTCAGAGCAGTGGACCCCCTCCAGGCTGAGTGTGCTTAATTAGAGCTGGAATGATCCACGTGGAGCTTCTTGTGTCACGTGGTGGGCAGAGAGGACTCGGTTCCCACTGTTAGTACGTTTTCCTCCATGAACCCTACGTGTGTGTGTGTGTGTGTGTGTGTGTGTGTGTGTGTTTGGGTCTCAGGTTTCCCTCAATGCTCCATCCATTACAAACAGGTGCCCTTGTCCACAGGTACTCCACAGCATCCTGTGCTCACAAGTGTGACTTGTACAGAGTACACCAAAGCCTAGGGTCACTCATGGCGCCTAACTCTTGATGGGCATTTTCAGAGCAAGGCTTGGACACACAAGGCCTGGGTGTTCATCACTGTCTGGGTTCTATACCTGCAGAACTGACACCTGTGATACACACCTGCCACCCTGCCCTACCCAACAGTGTCCCACACAGCAAGTACCTCTGCTGACCTCTGAGATCTGCCTCCTGTTCCTTTTCTAGTATCCCTGCCTCAAGATTCCTCTTGACTCCTGTTTCACTCTTGGCCCAGGCAAGAGTGCCCCTCCCCCAAGTCAGAGCCAACCTCAGGCCCAAAGCTCAGAGGCTGCAGATGCTTGGCTTCTCTTTGCTCCTGTCCCAATCTGTTTCTCCCTTATTTGCTTCCTCTGGACCCTTCATGATCTTCCAAGCGAGATGCCCAACATTGGTGTATGTGCAAGTGAATTGTGTGTATATATTTTGTGTGTGTTATCAATCCGATCTCCCACTGCATTCTTTTATTTTTTTGAGTTGAAGTCTCACTCCATCGCCCAGACTGGAGTGCAGTGACACGCTCCTGGCCACCATAGTCTTGACCTCCTGGGCTCCAGCAATCCTTCTGCCTCAGCCTTTCAAGTAGCCGGAACCAAAGGAGCGCGGTACCATGCCTGACTAGTTTATGATTTATTGTAGAGATGAGGTCTCGCCAAGTTGCTCTGGTTGGGTCTCGAATCCATGGACTCAAGCAATACACTCACCCGGGCCTCCCAAAGCGCTCGGATTACAGGCTGAGCAACCGAGTCCGGCCTCCCACTGCATTCTTAAGAGGAGGAGACAGCTGACACCTCAGCTCATGGTAGAACTCCAGAACTTGCCAATTGACTATGAATTCATCAGTTTGTTGACAACCTGCCGTCACTGGGACATTGTGTCCTTGTGGTGGAGTCAGTGGAGAGTAGAGCTGCCATCCTCTAGTGTCCTTGAATACAGCTGGGTCACCCAGCGACATGTGAAACAGAATCCCATGGGGTTTTGTAGGGTAAGTGACCAGGGTGTAGGTGTGAGATCCTGTCTAGTGAGGGCTAGAGAGAGGGTTTGTTGGGGAAAGAGGCAGAAACCATGGGGAGACAGAAGCAGGGTGTACACCTATGTTGAGGGCACTACTCAAGGTTTTGTTTGGGGTAGATTTGCAAGTATGGAAGTATATAGCCTTGGAAGAGGAGATGGAAGGACATCTTGAATGAAAGATGATGCCAACTGGGAGGGCCCAAGATAACAGGGAAGGGAGCTCAACCATTCACCCGGGGGCCAGGGGGATGGAAGGAGTGTTTGTCCCCTAGTACCCAGACATGGACTTATACACAGCACTGCAGGAAGAACAGGGGAGAGGTAGGAAAGAATGAATGGGTAGGTCTGGGTTCTTCTGATGGTCTTTCCTTTGTTTTGGAATATTCAGTGCTTGTTGAATGACAGGAAAAGTATCCCTCAGAGAAACACCAGGGGTGCTTTTCAGGTCTGCTTTGTCCCTAGATCAAAGGATTCTATTCACCTTTCAAATATGGTTAAATGTAGAATGGAAAGTATATAATCAAAAATGAGCAAAGACTGGAATTTCTGTTTGACAATGAAGATATTTATTGAGGCTTATTGAGTGCAGGAGGAAAGGCTGACAACCTGGAATGGGGGAAGACCCTTACTCTGGGCTCCCAAGCTCTAGGTTTCCATGGGCCAGGGGAGGACGAAGGCCTAAGAACACTGTGCAGGGACCACTGTCTTCTCCACAGTGCTTCCTTCATGTGTGACTTCACAACTGAATATGTTGACAGTTCTCCACTGCTCAGGTGCTGGCCACATAATTGTTGTTGCTCTGTTTGGAGGGCTTGGGGGTCTCCACACCCTGAGTGACAGCTGAGCCGTCTGCCTTCCAGGCCACTGTCACTGCACCCAGGTAGAAATTGCTGATGAGACATGCCAGTGTGGCTTTGTTCGTTTGGAGCTCCTCAGAGGGTGGCGCGAACAGAGTGACTGAGGGGGTGGCCTTGGGCTGACCTGTGGGGGTCAGGGAAGAATAGGAGTCCAATGTTTTGGTTTCCACATGGGGAGCTTTGGCCTCTGTGTGTGAGGAGGGGTCTGGCCCTCTCTGCCGGTTTGAGACCCTTCATATGTTTCGTTATGTCTCCTGGACAGTGAGTCAGGTGTTCCTAAAACCACTCTCTGCTAGTTCTAAGAACCCCAGAGCCTGCCTGCCCATGACCTGTTTTGAGACCCTCTACTCTTTGGCCTCCTGCTCAGAATGCGGGCCCTCAGTCACCTCCTCCTGTCTCCTCCTGATATCCTAACCTAGTTTATCTTGAGGTGTGTGTCTGTCTCTGAGTTCTCTGAGTCTCCAGTTAGATTCACTCTGGGGACATTTCTTACCTAACATTTCTGCTGTGCATGCTCTGGGTCTAACCTAAGGGCTCTGTTTTAACTCAATTCTTTTTTCCCTGGTATCTCTGCAGTAGGGCCTTTGATCATCTGAGTAAGTCTATCTGCCTGTCCTGGTCTTTAGTTGTTGGAGTTCATGTTAAGAATCCCTCTGTCTATGGTCTGATTGGTGGCATTTATGCCTTTGTTCTTGGGATCATGTCTTGGGATCAGTAAACTCAGGGAATCTTGCTTTTTGGGGTACATCCTGTAGATACCTAGTAACCTACCTTCCTGAATACTGCATCCTTAGATTACTACACTACTGGCTCCCTTGTTTTCAGTGTCTTCCTCTCCTTCCTCCCTCCTGGCTGAGTTTCCTGAGTACAAGGCCAGCTCAGGACATTCTCTGTGGCTGCCCTTCCTGAGAAACCTGAGAAAGCCTTTCCACCTCCTACCTTGTTTCTGTCCTGGATCCAAAGTCCCTCAGCCCAGGAGACATGGCCATGAGCCTCTGACTTGTGCTTCCTCAGCTGTGGCACTGACGGTTCAGGGTCCAATAAAGCCTCCCAAGTCTTCACTCTCAATTCT
>CAUYQG010281155.1:0-17578 GCA_963574415.1 Tarsius wallacei | reverse complement strand
ATGTAGACCACTTTTTTCATTAGAGATATTAGCATAGTAATCATAATTATTGTTTTTCTTTTTTGTTTTTTTTTTTGAGTTGGAGTCTCACTGTTGCCCAGACTGGAGTGCAGTGGCCGTTACCATTCACCCCAGCCTCGGCCTGCTGGGCTCCGGCGATCCTTCCGCCTCAGCCTTCCAAGTAGCTGGAACTACAGGCGAGGGCTACCACGCCCGGCTGATTTTTTGATTTATTGTAGAGATGAGGTCTCGCTTGCCCAGGCGGGTCTCGAACCCGCGGGCTTATGCAATCCACTCACCTCAGCCTCCCAAAGGCGCGGGATTACAGGCTGAGCCACCGAGCCCGGCCTCCATGGCCTTTCTTTGGAGCACTGCTGAGCAGCAGCCACCCAGATTAGCCTGAAAATGCTTAAGGGACTGACATGGGCCTGGAGGAGACTTTCATCACCACCATCATCAATATCTAAACTACGAGCACTTTTACACCCTCACGTGGACCTGCAAGCTTTCATCACTGAATCGCAAAACTCAGGTTCGTGGACCCCAGGGACCATCTAGTTTGGTCTCTGCATTTTACAAGTTTAATAAACTGAGCCTCAGCATTTCAGAGAGGCCATTTAGCTCACCGAAGTTCATCCTGCTCTGGAGAAGGATGATCTGGCCCAGGGACATTCATCAAAGAAAAGAGAAGTGTTCACTCAAACTTCCTGGGACAGAATGAGAGCAAAGATATCATCCCCAAAGCTCCTCTTAAATACTAAGAACCAAATTACTAGGAATTAAATGTTTAATGAATTTCTATGATAACTAGTTCTGCTAAAATTTATGACATAGTTTAGTTGAACTTTTTATTTGCTGAACATATTCTTTAGGGTGCATGTAAAACCAATGTGTATAATACGTTTATGTCCCTTTCATAGAAAAGAATGTAATTTTACTATTCTAAATAACCGTGAAAGGTTATGGCAACTGCATCTTTGCCTCTGATATAGGCTTGGTCATACTAATGATTTATTTTTTTCTCAAATATACAGTCAGGGACACAGTCTCAATTAAGATATTACTCTTGAAGGAAGATGGGAGGCATTTTACAACTCCCTGCTTTATGGTTCTATTTCCAGAAAGCGCAGAGGTGAAAAGTGGGAGCTGTCTGTGATACTAATTTGGAAAACTAATGAAGTTATAGAATTGTTATTTCTCATAAGTAGCTACTGGCTCCTATTCTATGCAAAGTGAAGTAATATAGCTATACAGGTATGACTTCAGGCCAGTGCCTGCCCTCAGCAAAAGACACACACATACATACACACACACACACACACACCACACACACGAACACACACACTCCACCATCATCACTACTGCTACTGCCACATCTTACTATGGAAGAGGTTTACAGCATTTTTATCTCAATTCTCAAGCAGCAAGAATTTTATCCCAATCTCAAAGAAATGTTCCTCACACTCACCTACAGTCATCTTTTCAAAATGTTCAAATACTTTTGCTCCTTACAACCAATTTGATCCTGAAAAGTATATGGAAACTGATTTTTAGAAATCAAATCATTTTTTAAAAATGCTCTAGGGCTATTGAAAAGAATTCCATTTTTTGTAAATGGAATGATTACTCTGCAATTTATCTTTTGTAAAATCCTAATTTTCATATGTCATGCTTGTTTAAAATGATAGAGATCTGTTCAGATTTCCTCAAGGGGGTAAAACCAACATTAATTATTTCTTTCTATTCCATTTCAGTTGAAAATTTCTTCTAGAATAGAAAACAAAATTTTAAAATTACCTAATAGCATCTGTATTGTCATTCTCTTTACATCTCTACAGATAAAAAAATTCTAGAAAGTAAGAATTCTACTTTCAGGGCCTTGGTGAACTTCAATCCTTGCCTAGATGTTAAGAGAAAGAACCCTGAATTCCCTAGACTCTCACACGAACAGACCATCCCAGCCTCTATTAATTACTCCTTTCCAGCTGGGTGCAGTGGCTCACACCCATATTCCCAGCACTTTAGGAGGCTGAAGTGGGAGGATTGCTTGAACCCGCAAGAATAAGACCAGCCTAAGCAACATAGCGAGACCTTGTCTCCCTATTAAAAAATAAAAAAAGCCATATATGATGGTGTGTGCCTGGAGTCCCTGCTACTAGGGCTTAGGTGGAAGGATTGTCTGAGCACAGGAGGTTAAGGCTATGGTGAGTTGTGACCGTGCCACTGCATTCCAGACTCGGTGATCAGTGATCCTGGCTCAAAAAAGGACATAATTCCTCCTTCCCTTTCCTCAGGGTCTTATATTTGAAAGAGTAAGGTAAAAAATTTGAAATTGTCATCATTGTTCTGAAGGAAGAAACAGGAAGTTCAGAGGTTCTGTATGGGAAGAGGTGGTTACATCAAGCCTTCTATTCCAAGATGCTAAACTCCACGTCAAGCTTGAACACAAAGACATTTACATTTTCCAAAGGGCCAGGTTCAATTAGGGCTTTTTGGCAACCTGGATCCACTTGCTAATCTGAAAGCTGCAGACACAAGGCAGTTACCAAGCATTGACTGAATACCTGCACCATGTTCATCTAAGGAACTGAACTCACAGACAGGATTATGCCTCCTTTTGTCTTTGGATTACCAGTGCTTGGGATGCTGGAAGTACATATACACCCACATCCTAGATGTCAAGGTTTGGAAACCCTTTTGGACTCAGCAGTCAGAACCCAGTCAGTAAAAGAACCAAGGGCACCCCTAAACATCAGGCCTGTAAGAGATCGGAAGGATTTATGAAGGTGAAATGGGAACAATGCCCTGGTGCAACTACATAGATAGCACAATGCCTTTTGCAGAACAATGAGATACCAGATGAAAAACTATTATGTATTACCTAGCAGTACAAAACTGGCTAGATATTCATGGCAAAAATAAGATTATCAATGTTCAGAACCAACTTTGAAGGCATATGTTAGTGAGTGCCTCTCCTCCTTTGGCCCCCAGCTTAGTCATTCTTGAGGTATTACTTAATATTTTCATCCAAGACTGTAAGATGGACTTAAGAATAGGTGTATAGATAAGTAAACTTATTTGGGGGGGGGGTAACTAGTTCTTGAAGCCAACTAGTGAAATTGTCCCTTAAAAAGTTCAACAAAAACAAAGAACATGCACAGAAGAACAACAGGCTAGGCACGGGTATGTCTCAAGAAAAATGAAACCCACAGAAGGCTACAAACTGAATATGTATCATACTGGTCTATTTACAAGATTTGATAAAATAATTTTTGTGTTTTGGATCTACATTTAAAATAAGACTCCAGGAAAGTGATAAAAGTTACTGTCTTGTAGAAACAGCCAGAGTAATTTTAATGGCATGATTTTCTACATGAGTCCTTGAAAGAAGCAACAACTAGCCTATATATGCTGCTCATCTCAAAAAGGGTCCCTCAAAATGCTCCATGGAAAAAGGGTTCCCAGGTCTAAAATATTTGGTGAACACTGCATACTGTACTACTCTCTTTTGATAGTTACAATACACAGTATCATATTTAAGACACCATAAAATTTTGCAGGAAAAAATTAATTTTAACAGAACTTCCCAACTTAACTTCACTTTGACTTCAGAAATGATGACATCTTAATAATTTTTTTGTCAATTAAAACCATCTTTGGATCTCCAATCAATCCCAATCTCCTTTTTATATTTGAAGAAACAGACTCAGTTATTTGACTGATCCTAGATCTGATTAGTTGGGCAGTGGCAGAAATAAGACTTAACCTGGTCTATTGCATGTCTTATATTCTGTTGATGTCAATGAAGTAAAGTTGGAAATTAAGAAACAGAATCTTTCCATTCTTTCTCTTGAAGTTTTTGCTGTTTCATATTATACCCATTAAAAGAAAGAAAACCAATTAAATGTGAGCAATATCTTGACTGAAAAATATGAGCCATACTCTTCAAGTTGACTGTGGTTAAACCTGAAAAAGTACAAGACAAAATATAAAAGTACTAGATACAAGTAAAATTATACTGTACAATACACTAGAAATACAAATGGTAAATTGATCTCTGCTCCTGTTGCACTTAAAGGATTTATTACATAGATTTTTCTCTTTGCTTTGAACAATTTCACATATTCTACAGTACTGCTCATCAATGAAACACATCCTTGTTTTGATCAGCGGTTGTTTTTGCCTATTCAGCATCAATGTCTAACTTCTGTAGGCTAAAAAACAAGAAAAATTCCTTCTCTCAGGAACTTGAGTCCCAAGTAGAGTGTCTTGAGGAATGGAGAAACATTAGCACTGGGAAAGTCGAATGGCTGTGTCTTGGAGCCTATCTACTTGTTTTTATTTTCTAGATTACCAGTACTGTCTTGGCTCCTATCTATCCTGAGGTCTTCAGGTAAAACAATCAACCTCTAGGAGGAAAAAAGTTCATCTCTTTTTGCTAAGTTAGCTGGAGTCAATAAATATTGTATACAAATGGAGAACCTTAATGAATATGAGTAATATTCATCTCTGGTGTACTTCACAAATGGATGGGGTATTTGCAAATGTTCATTAATATTATAAGGTCCCTACTTTTGGCAATGAATTATTCTAGAGAGTGGACATAAAAATGAAAAGTAATATTAGAGTAATTTAGATGTGATGGGTAAAAGTGTAGCTCCTAAAATGCCGAGATTGCATAGAATTTTGCTTATTTTATCTACAAAAAAAGGCTTGCCAGAATTTGAAATATATGGATTGGGTGATATTAACTTTGGGCGGCTTATTGCTTAACCTGTTTCTGATGGTGGAAAGAATTATCCTATCTTGTGTCTCCATTGTATAATTTTAAAAGTGAAACGACAAGTCATGCTTTTTAGTGACATCTTAAACCAAAGTGAAGTGTACAGTAAAATACTGATCTCCTCAAATGCGTTGCCAAAACCATTAATCTTTATCTAAGGACCCATAATAGTTTGTTCTCAGTAGCAGGTGGGGGAGGGAGAGAAAATGTCTTCTAGAAAGCACTTTGGCAGTCAATCTGGTTGATAATAAAAGTTGATGAAACATCTGTGATTAATATTAATTCTAATTCTCTCTTTAATGGATAATTGTGAAAAAGATAATTTATCCCATTTCATTTAGGATGTAGCTGAGTTTTTCAATTTAGGAAAAGAACATTTCTCCATGTTTCTCAGGTTTAAGACTCTGAGGGGAAAAAAACAGATGCACAAAACTTGCCAACAGTATGACAAATTTTCTAGTTAGCCTTTGAAAATATTATGTACACATTCGACCAACCACTGCAGACTAGGTTGTGACCCAGAGATTGGTTCTCTAAGAGAGTGACTGGAATAATATTTCTACATCTTGACCAATGTAGAACAATCTAAATAAACCACAGTAAAATGAATTAATACCTTTTGAGCAGAATTAATGTATTTAGGCTATATGCGATTCTGCAGAGATAGTGAGAAAAATGCCCTTGTGAGTAAATGACAGTGAGCTATTTCTGACCACCAGTGTATTTCAAATGAGTTGATGATAGGAACTATTTTTGACACACGCAAATGTATAATTCAAAGTACCCATAAAAATTTGTCATGGAAGCTACCATTAATTTGGACAGAAAGTAGGAAAGTAACTAATTGCCTTTCAAATATCAATATTAAGAATACCATTTATTAAACTAGCACTTCTACTCATTCACATATGGAAAGTTAGAAGCATGGGTTGAGTATCCTGCCCAACTGAGCACACCTCAAGAGTGGTGGAGTCAAGACCTGTATGTCCTCATTCTCATCTCATTTATTTTTCTCAACTTAATAATGCTTTTTAAAGGACCCTATGAGATAATGAATTTATTTTCTAGGACTCAGGGCATCTTATATGGTTAAAAAAATGACTGCTGTCTAACCCAATATATAAGTGGTAAATAGTGATTAAGTACACATCATTGTTGACCTTTAATCATAACCAAATCATTGCTCCATTTAGATATACTCCTCTTTCATCAGTCTTTAACTGACATCAGGGAGAGGAAAACAAATTGACAAGCACAAAAGGTCACAGACAACAGGCGCTGACTTCTTCAGTGTGCCTTCCAAAATCCTCATGTTATATAAATAGAATATTACAAGAACCATTCACAACTCTTTCCTTTTTCTCTGGGTATACATTTCCTTTCTAAACTGTTGGTCCAAAATGAATATTTCTTATCACTTGATGTCTTTCCTGTTTTCTCTGTTTTTCTGTGGCTTTATGATTCTTATCCTCACTTACACAGCTCATCACTTTGAAAAAGAAATTCCCTTTATAACAAAACAATTGTTTTAATTGTACAAGAAATACAAAAACTCCAAAGGGTTCCATGGTTCTTGTTTGCATCAGCAAGGTCAGAATGTGTATTATTTATGGATGAAACAAATGAGGCAGAATGCTTGGTGAGGCAGAAGGAAGGATTTGTTATGACCATCATGAATCAGTGACTCCCAGGATCTTAGTCTATCTTGATCCTTATTTAGAATTAGTCTCTCCCTAACCAGAGTTCCTTGGATTATACCAGCATTCACATAACAAAGACTGCCTTTCCTCAAGACTGATGCTGCTGTTGACATGACCCTGCTCTTCAATCAAATCCTTTAAAACCCCCTTCTTTTATGTCTTGAATTCAGACCCATCCATTGCCACTTTAAGCCAATGTTCCCAAAGTGTTGTACCACCTGCAGGAAGAAACGCTGGAGAGCTTTTAAAAAATGAATCTCTATACCGCGACCACATAAGGTGGAATGAATCCGACTTTCTGGAGGTGAGTTCTAAGAATCTGCATTTTTATCCCCCTCTGCAGGTGAATCACTAACGCTGGGATGGTATCTTAAGCCCTGAGATCTAAATTCCACCTTTTCCCTCAAATCCATACATTGCTACATCTTTAACTAATCCCTTACTCCTGAAACAACCCCCACTCTCTTTTATGGGCAGTGCTAATCTTGTAATTCACTTTATTTCCCCTTTTGCTATTATTTTTTTGGATATATTTTTCCCAAACTGAATTCTGAGCTTATGGAGGACAAAGATTACCTTGAGTGTCTTTTATTGTCACTCTACAGTGTCTGCTACATTGGCCTGCTAGATAAACATAGCTCAGTATTGATGAACTGCTTGACTAATGAGAAAGTAATATGTAATACTGAAGAGTGTTCTTTTACAGCCACCGTAGATTTTCAACAAATGTAATGACATAAAAGTACTGACAGCCTCAAGTAGAGTTTAAAAAATGGATTTTATAGTATTTGGAATATAAATAGTTCATAAAATAATTGCAATAAATCTTCTAAAATGTACTTTTAATAATAAACTAACATATCATTTCTAAAGGTCAGAAATTCTGCAATTTGATTAAACTAATAACCCAGCAAATGTTATTGATTTAGCAATTCTACTTAATACAAACATCATAAAAGCCTATGCAAAAAAAAAAAAAAAAAAAGCTCTACACCTATGGCACAAGAGCTGAAGGCAATATAGAACCAATAGAAACTCGAGTCAATAGTATTTGTATCTCTGAGATTAGAATGATTTCTTCACAAGTACTAGTACTATTTATGGAATAGGTTGTGTTTGCGTGTGTATTTTAAATAAGACAGAGTCTCACTGTGTTGCCCAAGCTGGAATGCAGTGGTGTGATCATAGCTCACTGCAGCCTTGACCTCCTGGGCTCAAGTGATCCTCCTGCTTCAGCCTCCTGCATAGTTGGGATTACAGGCATGAACCACCATGCCCAGCTAAATAAAAAAAAATTTTTTAGCGACCGGGTCTTGCTATGTTGCCCAGGCTAGTCTTGAACTCTTGGCCTCAAGCAATCCTCCCACCTTGGTGCTGGGATTGCAAGGTATGAACCACCATAGCCTGGCCTGGAATACACTTTTGAACACTACTTATCACATATAGATAAGAGTTAAGAGTATGAATAAGGAGTCAGAATGCCTTTGTTCAAATGTAGACTCCACCACACAAGAACAATGTGATTTTAAAAAGTCATTTGACCTGTCTGTATTACAGTTTCCTCACCTGTAAAATGGGAACAAAAATAGTGCCTAACACACACCTGTGATAAGGTATGGATGAGATAAAATAGATTTATTTTCCAATCTGCATTCCAGCCAGGCACATCTTTTTCTCTATCCCCGACTTTATGCTGCTCAGGCTCCTTACCAGGAGAGGGGAGGCAGGTAAGAGAAAGTACACATAGGGCTGTGTACCTATTTTTTGGAAGGCTGCAGCTGGTATTCCTGATTGGGGCGACCACCTTCATAAACTAGTGCTAAGACCCCTTTTGCATAAAACTGGGGTGCTGCACACAGCTGCCACAACCCCTGGACTTCATTCTAAAGGATTTCAATGTTACACATTTTCAAGGTGGTCCTTCCCCTTAAAAAAAACCTCAACTCTTCTGTCTTGTGCAAAGATGTATATGACTCCAAATCTATGAAAGACTTGTGAATTTTAAAAAACAATAGCATCAACAACTATAACTAATTATAATAATTGAAACAATGATTTGCAGCTGCTGGGCTGCTTGAAGCTAGATAAGGTAAGGCAATCCCCCAGCATGTCATGTTAACAAGTCGCAATGTTGAGACCGTTGGTCGTGAGGTTTTGCAATATATCCACCAATGCCTACACTGTGCTATTGATTTTGTTAATGAAATTTAACCTCTGAAAAATGACTCAGGGCACTGAAGAGACATATACTTTCAACAGTCTTACTAATCATTAAATGTCTTCATCACAATTGAAGCAGGAATAGTGAATGACACATTTCATTATGTCATGATGTTCTGACCCCACAAACCACTCAATAGTTTAAAAACTCATATACCCCCTTGTACGTGAATTGCAGGAATAAGTTGACACGAAACTTTCCTGTATATTTCACAGTAGCTGTTTTCTGAGCAGGGTCTGCCTTAAGTCCAAGGTGAAGTTAGGACTTATATAATGACTTGCTAACGGTGCTTGAGATCTGTCTCCTGTTAATTTCTTTTAAAGGTATTTATTATAAAATAAGTGAATAAAGGCTCTAGGCTTGGAGTCAAACTGCATGGATTTGAATCCTGACCCCCATTACTAACTACAGTATCTCAGGTAAGTCACTCAACTTCTCTGAGCCTCAGTTTCCTCATCTAAGCAACAGGAATAATAATAGTAACTTCACACAGACAAGGAGAGAACAAATTAAAACAGGTATAGTGCTTGGTACAGTGCCTGGCACATAGAATGTGCAACACATGATAAATCACTATAATTAATTATATTATTCTTAGAACAAGTGTTATGGGAGCATGTGTAAGCCTTTAGCAAAGGCTGAACTAAATCATCACAATAGTCATCATATTGTCTCATTCATATTGAATGGCCCCAGGTTTAAGCAAATTATTAAATGTAAAGAAATTGTCTATTCACATTTTTTGGCCACTAGTGTACTCTCCTTTGTTTAGATGTGTCCCTTAAAAATTCCATCTAAAATTAAACCAGGATGTTGAGAAGCCACTGAAACTATTAAAGCAAAGCACAACGCGAAACTTTATCAATTTAGATTTTAGTCACAATGTATAGGAATTTACTGTAGGAGAAAATTAACTGTAAAAAAAAGTCTGTTAAAAAAAATCAGGCAAAATCGGGCACGTTTAAGGTAAAAACAGTATACATTCTATTTTTTAATTATTCCGAGCACATGATTTGTTTTTAAAGATTTGCATGCAAAAGGGAATGCTAACTAAAAAGTAAAACTTAGCTAGCATTAATGTAGATAAAGCTAGTTGGAAATACTGTACATCTCTGAAAACAGTAAAATGAAAAGATATTATCATTCCAATTTCCAACAATAATAGAATGGCTGGCTGTTCTCCAATACATAATATTTTACTTTTGGGGCTCAGAATGAATTAATATTTTGTAAAGCTTTAAATTTTAAAACCAAACCTGGATATAGCATATATATTAAAGTTCTGTTCCTAATGTGGATTTTATACAATCTGACTCAAAATATTTGATGGAAAAGAAGGCTGTTGCCAAAGTCCACATATTTCCCCTATTAAACAGAGGTAAGCTGTATCCCCAGAAACCATATTTCAAGCCCACAGGATACTCATGAACTAAAATAATGAATGATAATGCCTCATTCTCTGCATTAATATTAAAGAAAAGAGAAAATAGAAAACTTTATAGCCACTATCAGCTCTCTGGACCATAAATCTCAAGTTTTGAGAACTGCTTCCCGAAAGGGTAGGGAGCAAGGATGAGTTGTGAGAGCTTCGGAGCCTAGAGATATTTTTTACCAAGCCAGCAAAGCACTGACACAAATTTCTACATATCTCTGGCTGTGAAAAGTCTCATTTGTGGTGATTTATATTTCCTCATAAAGAACTCTGTAGATAATATAAGCCTGCTGTGAGGCTGTATGACAACTTTCAAACCAAGAGTTACACGACCATTCTGTGAAAATAGAGCAAGAATAGATGAGTGGAAAAATCTGTAGAAATAGTATTTCTTCTGATGAAAGGCCCAAATACTGTTCTTCCAGCATGCACAATGTTCAGAGAGTCACCTTTTACTCTGTGCGAATAGCTCGTGGATAATATTTTGGTCGTCTATACTAGAAGGTATTTTTTTTCCTGAAGATTGACTATGCATTCAGTGTGTGCATGCTCGCGTAATTTATAACAAATGACACAGACACCATCACACTGAAGTTCAGTTGTCTTAATAAGTTACTAAGGGGAAAAGAGAGAATAGCATGCTGACAACCCAAAGCCAATGAAGTATAAACACTGTTATTCCAAGTGTCACTGGCATGTTACTTCCTTTTTCTCCTGCATTCGCTGTATGTAACACTGTACACACGCGCAATGCAGCAGCTCATTAAACTGTTTTCAGTTAACTCTAAAACCAAATTAGTATGTTATGTGTTTATAAGGCTGAGAATTACTGCTTCCCTGTGAAATTACACAATTAATCAGGTGCCTTATTTCTCTAGGAGATGCAGCCACTTTTGACATTTAGGGATAAAAAGAACAATCCTTTAATTTGTTTCCATTTCAGCATTTAGTCTCAGTGGGGTAAAAGGAAGCAAAAGGTGACATAATTCCTTCTTCTCCCATAGGAGGTCAGAACTCTACATGCTTCCTCAGTCTCATAATAGCATTTTGAATTCTTAAAAGGAGTACAAATAAAAATGAGTTTGTTTTTGAACTTCTTATCTGAGTGTCACAGCCTTTGAAAAATTCAGTCAATGGAAAGGGTACTTGAGAGACTCCGGCATCTTATGGCTGATACCATGAATTTCCATCGGGTCCCAATTATTCAATGGCTTTTAAGGCTCTCTTTGCAAACTTTAAAACGGTCCCAATGTCAGAAGCTATTAAGCAGTGATATTTGCTTCACTTCCTTTTTTCACAGACCTGTGAAAAATTTCTCTGATTCTTTTTAACAGTAGTTAAACTAGACTCATCCTTTAGTCATTTAACGGGTCATGCATTTCCTTTGAAAATTCTTTTTTTTTTTTTTTTTGAGTCAGGGTTTCATTCTGTCACCCAGGCTGAAGGCCAGTGAGTGGCACAATCATGGCTCACTGAAGCCTTGACCTCCTAGACACAAGTGATCCTTCTGCCTCAGACTCCTGACTAGCTGGGACTAAAGGTATATGCCACTAATCCTGGCTTTTTTTTTTTTTTTGTAGAAACGAGGTCTTGCTATGTTGCCTAGGTTGGTCTCGAACTCCTGGGCTCAAGTAATCCTCCCGCCCGGGCCTCCCAAAGTGTGAGATTACAGGCATGCATCACCGTGCCTGGCCTCCTTTGAAAATTCTTGCTACCTGACCAAATAATGACTCAAATTTTTAAAAATAATCAAGTACTTTTCAATGTCCTGCATTCCTATCAATTTCTTCCTCCGCCTTTGATTTTGCTCAGACTATCTGAAATGTGCTGGGTAAAGTCACTACGGGAAGGCAGGGCTGTAGGGTCGAGCTCCAGCAGCCCCCAAGTTGAGGACCAGCGTTCCAGTTCAGAAGACTCACATAGCACCTGGCAGTAAACAACTATTTTAATTAGAGAAAATCACACACACAAAAATTTACAATTAACACAATGAAATTTCCTGAAGTTTCTAAATGTCCTTTTTCACGTTCTTTACTTAACCTTCATTTAAGAGCTCCTGAAATTCAGTTCTCCTTTCCTAAAAGATGACTAGGGTCAACTTGAAACAGACACAGTTCCCTAAACTCATTCTTTAAATAAAAAGGTGCATTCCTGCAGGTTCACTCAAGACCTGTAAAAGTATACAAAGAGAACAGAAGAACTATTTTCAAATAGAGACCTAATAAAATCCTCAAAAAATCTCTAGTATCTAAGTAAGAGAAGACCTGTACCATTCTATTTTCAAAACAAAACAAAACAAAACTTAAAAATTAAATAGTTTTTAGCAAGTAAGATATACTCTTGTGGATACTTACACATTTGATATTTGTGCCATGTTTATTCTTTTTCACTTTAGAAAATATTAAAATGTGTCAATTTCCCAACAATGCTGTTCAACCCATTTCTGTATCACTATAAATATGTCTTAAAATACTATGTGCTGGTCCATATACCTAAAAAAATGACAGGAGGTGAACTAGTATATGACCATAGACCTACTGGAATTTCAATTATAAACCTCTTGAATCTTAGAGAAGCTGATGCTAGAGCAAATAATGCTAACATAAGACTTCAGCCATCGAAAATATTTTTCAATAATAAAGTAAAATGCATACACACACACTAAAGCAAATATTGAGCTGTTCATTTTAAGAAAGTACATTGTACTTACAGGTCACTCCCTTGCAAAAGTAAGACTATGAACAGTGAAAAAGATTACCTCCTGCTTTGATAATTGTGTGATTCTGACACTCTTCTACTGCAATAAGAAAAACTCAGTAAAAAGGTAGACTGGTGTGAATTGGCAGGAGTAAAAAAAATTTCTTAATTTAGATTACTAAAGTAAGCCACTGAAAAACTTGACATCAAGGGGAATGAACACTTCCTTAGGCATGTGTAATACTAGCATAATGTTCCTTAAGTATACAGGAAATGGTCTTAATCTTTATGCATTTATGACTTTTTTTTACTGAACTAAAATATCAGTCTGGGATATTCAAATTGTCTCAACTTTTCAAAAAAAAAAATAAACGCAAAATGTTTTGAATGTAAATTATTGAAGATATCTTTTGAGCAGCCAACTTGTTCCTTAAAAAAATGTCATTAATTGAATCTTAGACATAAAAAAGAGTGTGATAAAGAACTCTGATTATTACACCCATTTCACAGGTGAAGAAAGTGAAGCTGGGTGAGGTGAAGTAATTTGCCCAAAGTCACATAAGTCCTACAGCAAATTACTTAACAGCACAGCCTCCTGAGCAGCTGGGACTATAGGTGTGTGCCACCATGTATGCCTAATTTAAAAAAATTTTTTTTGTAGAGACAGAGTCTGGCTATGTTGCCCAGATTGATCTCAAACTCCTGGCCTCAAGTGATCCTTCCACTTGGGCCTCCAAAAGTGCTGGGATTATAGGCTTGAGCCATCACGCCTAGCCTGTATATTTTTTAAAACCATGTTTCACTCTGTCCTTTGAGGTTATGTATCCAAAGTATGATTAAAAACATTACCAAGAAACTAGGAGGGTACAGTAAAATCTGTGGCCTCTAATTTTATCTGCTTTACTCAAACATTAACATAGAAATCATTTTTTTTTTTTTTTTGCTATATGTGGTTTACTATTATGGCATTTATTCACTAAATAAATACTTATTGAGCAACTCTTCTAGATGCTGCTTTCTATAATTTTTCACTGAAATATCTAGTTTTTTGTCAATATTATGGCTAAGCAGATTTTCCATACTATGGAGAACTTGCCTGATTTTTAAAACACTTCATTGAGAAGCTATACTCTAAGTTCCAAACAACTCACCTGCAAATAAGCTTTTGGTACTCATCCAACTGGCAAATGAAGCCATTTATATTAATATTCTCTAGTTTTATCCTTATACTTTTAAAAAGGTTAGTCAATAACCATATTATAGAATCAATGATTTCTAAAATTGATCTTGATCATTTTAATGCGATATCTCTTAGGAATGTAGGTTATTTAGTTTTAAAAATTGTATAGTACATATTAAAACTGCCTCATGGCTTATGACAAAACTGTAAACTTTTAATTAAAATACATAAAGCAGAGAATTAGCAGTTAACCACATGCATTCAAGTAGCTATATAACACAGATTAAAGAATGAAGTCCATAGTAACATAGAATGTCCCGTCTATAATTTAGATATATTTGTTACATCTAACATTTGTTGTTAGAAGAATTCTTTGCCTTTTTCAGAAAATGACATTTGTCTTTTTTATTGTAGGTGTCTCATAAAAACTCACAAATTTCTGGATCAAGTGTGCAATCATGATTTGTCTGGATGGTGAATGCTTAGTAAATTTAAGAATAATTTCTTAGAAAATGTAACTTTTCTGACTTCTGAAGTTATCTGGGTTAAAAGGGCCAACCATCTAGGAAGATACAGTTGGAATATCTTCTGGAGATGGAAAAGTATACTTTGGAGAGCTAAAAATGCAGAAATGTGTCTAAAATTCATCTTTCTATCATCTGATTTGGATTTCTTAGAGGAGTTTATAAAGTAATAATCTCTAAATAGCAGATGTCAAAGTGAGTGCTATTGCTTCTTATATATTTTTTTTAAGTGTGTTTTCCTTTTTAAGTGTATGCAAATCAGGACTTTATATCTTCACTTCTTTCAGCTGCTTATTTATTTAGTTTCTTCCCAGTTACGTCATTTTTATCTGTGTGAACCGTTTTCAAGTAACCTAACTTTTCTCTGCCTCAGTTTCTTCACTTGCAAATGGGAAAAATAGTTCCTTCTAGCACTGTTTTAAGATGGTGCTGGAACAGAGTATGAGGTAGCTATATAAACCCTAGTTATTCTTATTTTTTTTTTTTTTTTTTGAGTCGGAGTCTCACTGTGCCGCCTCAGCCTTCCAAGTAGCTGGAACTACAGGTGTGTGCCACCATGCCCAGCTAATTATTTGATTTATTGTAGAGACAAGGTCTCGCCAAGTTGCCCAGGCTGGTCTCAAGTCCCTGGACTCAGGCAATCCTCTCGCCTCCACCTCCCAAAGTGCTGGAATTACAGGTGTGAGCCACTGAGCCCGGCTCCTAGTTACCCTTAATTATTAAATATCTACATGTGCCAAGCAATATAACACAAGGCACAGAGCGGAAACAGCCGTGAACAACCTACCATAAATCTATAACGTCAGAAGTGATAAGTGCCTGAGGAAAAATAAGCAGAGGAAGAGTGTTGAGAATACTAAAGAAGGTGTTATCTTTATATAGGAGGTCAGAATAGCTTCTCGGATGAAGACATTTTTTGGGCACAGACCTAAAGAAAGTGAGAACAAGGGATGTGAATGCCTGGGGCAAAGAGAAGCCCAGCCAGAGGGAAAATGTGGTTCCAAGGCCCTGATGCAGGGAAACTCTGGACAGGTCTGAGGAGCAGGAAGGAATGCAGGCAGCTGCACAGAGAGAATGAGCCTGAGGGTTAGGGGAGCAGAGTGCAGATAGGGAGGACCTTTCTGGCCAGGGTAGCTTTTTTGGGTGTTTTGTGTTTTTGTTTTTTTGTCAGGGTCTCGCTCTGTCACCCAGGCTGGAGTGCAGCGGCACGATCACAGCTTACCACAGTTTACCACAGCCTCGACCTCCTGGGCTCAGGTGAACCATCCTCCTCAGCTTCCTAGGTATCTGGGACTACAGACACACACCACCACACCCAGCTGATTTTTTCAATTGTTTTCGTAGAGACAAGGTCTTAGGCCATGTTGCGTAGGCTGGTCTCAAACTCCTGGGCTCAAGTGATCCTCCTACCTTGGCCTCCCAAAGTGCAGGGATTATAGGCATGAGCCACCATTTCTGACCAGACTTTAGATTTTTGTCTTGTTGAGACAAGAAGTCAATGGAGGGCTCTGACAGCAAAGTGACATGAGTAGGGAAAAAAGCAGTCTGCTGTGCTAGGAAAGACCACAGATGATGGTGGCTTGAACAGGGTGGCTGGCAGAGAACTAGCTCAAGAATTCAAATACACCTCTCCACTTTTCCTAAAAATTTTTCCCTAAAAGTTTCCCTCTAACTAGGACTTATTGAACACCTACTAAGCAAGGTATCGGGCTGGGCCATCGTACAGTTGTTGTCTTTTGCCCTAATGCCACAGACCCTCAGATAAAATATAGTATATTAAAGCTCCAGGAAATTTTTGAAGTCATTGATTATAACCATATTGTTTTACATATGTGGAGTCCAAACTCAAGATAAATTAAATTGTTGACCCAAGATCATATAGCAAGTTAGATCAAGAGAAGAGCCTGGGACTCAGTTTTCCTTACTTCACAAAACAGTATATTCAAATCAGTGTTTTAGGGACTTACAAAGATTTAAATGATTTCCCTTACCTCTTCTGATTTAAAAATAACAGCAAAACATCTTTCAAATGTGTTTTCATTAGGTTAATATTTAAGAGTATCATTTCTAAAGCAATATTTTTGAAGTTTCTAGAATGAGTATTGTTTTTTTTTTAAAGATGGTGTCTTGCTATGTTGTCTAGGCTGGTCTCAGACTCCTGGGCTCAAGCTATCTTCCCATCACAGTCTCCTGAGTAGTTAGGACTACAGGCATGGTACCATGCCCAGCTAAAATGAGTAAGTTTCTAAAATTACTTTTTCCTTTAGGGAGTCTATATGAACAACTATTGCCTTAATCAATTGACTGGCAGATCTGCAATATAATCACTGATATAAATACCACCAACTTTCTGTAATTACTTTAGCATGCCAATCTCTTACCAAAATAACTCCTGTAGATTAAGAAAAATTATTCGTCAGATGCAAGAATGGCCCTGTCTGCCTTAGCAATAATCAGCAATTATAACAACTTAATATACTGTCTGTTCCCAAGGCAAGGAGAACATAACATAGAGTTATTCTTGGGCCTTAACATAAAAGATCTAGAACTGAAAAGGATATTTTATTTTCAAAGCAAATTGGAAGTTTCATATAAGATATTTTCAACAACTGCATCTTCTTAATTTTATATAACTCAAATAAATTAAGAAAGAAATAAATCTTGCTAACATTAAAGCAGAACTTTGATAAGAATTCTCTGATTTGTGTTCTCTCTGAGTCTAAGTAATGAGGTGAATATCCTGTTATGAAATCCTCATCTTTCCTCCCCTAAATCTGTGTTTGTATTTGAATTTTCACACTCCATACTTTCCACTAAACTTAAGCCTGCCCCTAGGCACCTTAAAGCAGGACTGCCAAATGCTACATGGAGCTTTCTTTTTTCTTTTCTTTTTTTTTTTCTGGGAAAAGTTAGAAGAGACTTTTAAAAGGCTGTGAGGAGCTAAAATGTACTCCTGTCCTAGCAAGAACATTTTGTAAAATTGACTGGTAGGCAGTCAAGCTTGTTCTTGAGACTGGCAATAGAGCTTCTTGTAACGTAAT
>CAUYQG010281151.1:0-16913 GCA_963574415.1 Tarsius wallacei | reverse complement strand
GCCTGCCCAGGCGGGTCTCGAACCCGCGGGCTCAGGCAATCCACTCACCTCAGCCTCCCAAGGCGCAGGATTACAGGCTGAGCCACCGAGCCCGGCTCTGATAACTTTTCAATGCCAATGTTATGGGTGCACTATTTTTTTCTGCGCACTCGGCACCCTCCCATGCTGCATCAAACACTGCCTCCTTTTCTGATCTTTAGTTTCTTATGAGCAACTCATATGCATTGAGGCCACCTTGTTTCTCACTTCAAAGACATTGGAATATCCTGTCTCAGGATAACGTCTCTTTATAAACTTAGACTTTTTAGTGTTGTATTTTACCAAATTCAGCATATACCTCTTTACTTAATATTATAGATATTTATTTTTTTCTGGCCGGAATCTTTAAGCGAATTCCTCAGCTTCTAAAAATACATTCTTGAATGTTGTTTACATGTTATTAGACAAGATTTTTTACCTTCATGAAGGGCCTGCAGGATCTTTTCCCCAGGAGATATTTCAGCATGCCATGATGCGCAAGTCTCTGGGAAAGCCTAGAATCTTGTTTACAGAATGTGGTCCATACTAGGCAATTACTTGAGGCCTCTCAGTTTTTAATAATATAGGAAACCAAGAAAAGGGAATTAAAAAAAATTTTTTTATTTTATTTTATTTATTTATTTTTTTAGTTGGAGTCTCACTCTGTCGCCCAGACTGGGGTGCAGTGGCCGCTCCCGGCCACCGCAGCCTCGACCTGCTGGGCTACAGCGATCCTTCCGCCTCAACCTTCCAAGTAGCTAGAACTACAGGCGCACTCTACCACGCCCGGCTAATTTTTTTGATTTATTGTAGAGATGAGGTTTCGCCAAGTTGCCCAGGTGGGTCTCGAACCCACGGGCTCAGGCAATTCACTCACCTCGGCCTCCCAAAGCACGGGATTACAGGCTGAGCCACCGAGTCTGGCCGGGAATTATTTTTTTAAGCGTAGGTGAGCCTCTAATGAATGTGCATATTAGATTTGAAAGATTAACCTATAAGAAAATGCAAAGCAACTTAATGGTAACTGATTAGATACTATCTCAACTGCAGGGAGAAAAACAAGTGCTTATGGGTAGATTTCATGTAATTTATGTAATTTGTATTATTTGTATTTTAGATTTCCTTAAATAACTCACCAAGAACAGTTGAAAGCACCCTCTTTTTCCTACAAAGAAAATATATTTCTTAGTCTATAAAAGGACTTGCTAGATCTCTAACATATTGTAGGTGATATTTTGTGTGACAGCAAAAATATGTGAAACTCTTATTAAGTGCATTATATTTTGAAAATTAACTGCAAATAAAAAAATGAGGATTGCTCAGATACTATTTTATTTTTCCAGCGAGAACATTAGTAACTATTATACCAAGAACTAGAAATGCAATACTCTGGGCTGAGCAATTAGGTTATTATTATTATTATTATTATTATTATTATTTTGGGTTTTATTTAGCATGTTCCTCAACATTCATTCACTTCTGTTATGGACTAGGCACATGGAACAACTGAGGCATGGGCCATATGCTCAGAGAGCATCTGAATCAAGTAAAGAAGAGAAGAAAAACACCCAAATAACCACAATACCAGGCAGAACATGATTAGCTACACTAGGAAAGATACTACGTTGTTGGCAAGTTCAGATCCCGAAGAGATCCTGTGTTTGAGAGAACGTGGGAAGGTTTCTTGGAGTTGGTGACCTTAGGACTAGGTAATAAAATATGGGTAAGACTTTGCCAGGAGCAGAAGAGAAGAACGAGATGATGGGAAGACATTTGATGAAGAGGAAGCAATGTGAACGAAACTGTGAAAAAAGATACTCTATGGGGGTAGTGTTCAGGCACTGGATAGATGCGATTTGATGGGAGTGAGAGATACATAGGGGAGAAATGGGAAAAACATCTGAACATCCGGGTTAGTTCCTGATTGACCTCACGATTAAGGAATTTGGAACTCGGTCTAAGGATATAATCACTAGAAGTGCCTATGCAAAGGAGTAACAGGATCGACCATGATTCGGGAAGGTTCCTCCGGCAGTGTGTGCAGGCCTCCCATGGATGTTGGGATAAAGTCTCAAATCCTTTACATGGTCTGCTAGCCCCTGTGACCTTTCCAGTCTCCTTTCTCACCAAGCATCCCTTGTTCTCCAGGCACACTGGGTTCTCTCAGCCTGGCTAAAATGCCAAGCTGCTTCTTGCTCTCCCATGCCCTCACCCCCTCCACAGCCAGTTAATATCTACTTCTTCCTTACAACTCAGCTAGAGGTCACATTCTCAAGGAAACGGTCCCCCAACCATTGAGCATCCTTTCCTTGTCCTTTATATCTTTTCACCGGAAGTTGAGGCTTAAGTTTCCCTACCTCATTAGAAGACAAAAGAGGGAGATGAACAAACGGAAGTGTATTTACCCGAGAATAAATAAGAGACATATTTCCAGTATTTAGCTAATTCTCTGCAATGATTTCTTATTTGCAGTCCTTGGATTGGAAAGTATCAATACTTCCTCTTCTGTAACTAACCATTGTATAGAGGTTTGTAATTTTCGTGTTCACATGAATGTGATGATCACATTTCATCTGACCTTCTGGGAAATGTATACAACAGGTGTTACCCTGTTTTGCACAGAGTGCAACTGAGGGTAGAGAGGTGACTGACACAAGGACATGGCTAGTACTAGTGACAAACGGAGACTTCAGCTTATCCTTTTTGACTTTGAGTCCTGCTCTTTTGATTGACTTGTTTTTCCTCTTGAGTAGAATGTCATAAAGAGAGATTAATATAAGTGCAAAAAATGCCACGTAACGTGCAGTATAAATATTAAATATTCAATTAATGTATGGAGAAATGTCAGGAGAACAGAAAGCCTGACTAAAACAATGACATGAAGTCAGATTAGAACATTCATGTACTTCAACTTGCCACAGAGCAAGATTTCTTTTTTATTTTTATTTTTGTGTGGTGGGAGCATCTCGCTGCGAGAGCAAGACTTCTTAAAGTCAATTTGAAAAATTGGCTGGGAAAAAAAAAATTTAAATCCTGCCTAAATGACCTCAATTTCTATTCCGATAAATTACAGGTCTTTTTTGCAATTAGTCATCCAGCTTGTCAACCATATGAACAGAGGATTTATTTTCTGTTTCAGGCAGTGCTGTCGAGCAGATGGGCAGGCTGCCACTTTAGAACCTGGCTGTGCTTCCAGGTAACATAGGGGAGGGGTGGGCGGAGGGAGGCAGAAACTGGGATTATCACTTTGAGAAATTTTCTTGTTCAGTCAATTCTGCGTTGATATTCTGGCTTTGTTCTAAAAGTCCGTTTTAGAGCCATTGTTTGGAAGTTGGGAGACTTTTTCTTATTGTTATGTCTGGCTGGAGGTCAGCTGGGCAGAGGGGAAAGAGAGTGTGTACAGGCTTAGTCCTAGAAAGCAGAAAAAGAGGGACACTTAGATCATCATCTGAAAGGCGGGGTCTTGAGGGGCTGCCAGATTTAATGACTTGGAGGTCACTGGAAGGTGCTGTGGTCTGAGCAGGAGATAAGCTGTGGATCAGAGCCCGGGAAAATAGAGAAACAGGAAAATAAAATGTAGGCAGTAGTGGGCACAGAGCTGGGACTGATTTTGCTGGAGGAAGTAGCTCCTGCATGGTTGTCTGGTCGCATCCATTGGTCTTCATGGAATTTTCAGCCCCAGATAGTTCTAAGTTGTTGCGAACAACTCAGGCTAAACTCCCCACCCCAGATCCTCCTAAGGCCTTGTTCTTAGAGAACCATCAAACCCAGATAATGGGCAGTAAACTGTCTATGGGAAACACAGGAAGATTTCAATTTGGCTTATTTTTTTAACCCACCGTATACCTTATTTAGTAAGTTTATTTATTGTCTGCTTCTTCCTAATGTAAAGTTCTATTAGAGCAGGATCTTTTATTTATTTTTTATTTTTACTTTTAATTTCTATATTTCTAGTGCTTGGAACTATGTCAGGCATGTAGTTGGTATTCAATAAACATTTTATTAAATAAATAGTCTTACACTGGACTGGGTTCTCTGCTTTTATTTCTCCCATCCATCCATCTATCCATCCATCCATCCATCCATCCATCCATCCATCCATCCATAATCCAATCACTTATGACTTCCTGTCATACTGCATTCTCCCTTATTCATTGTTCCCAACTTCACTGGTTTTCTTTTTATTTCCTAATCAATCCAAATTGGTTCCCTCTTGAAAACCTTCACACATGTTTTTCCCTTTGCCTAGGAAGCTCTTTCTCCAGATCATCCCATGATGGCTCCTTCATGTCAATGAACTCTCAACTCAGATGTAACCTCCTTATAGAAGTCTTCCCTGACTATTTTATCTAAATTATCTCCTGGCCCCAGCCTAGTCACTCCGGTCACCCTCACATTATCATATTTTAGTGTCTTTTTTGGGGAAAAATACCTGAAATGGTCATATTCTTTTATTTGTTTTGCTTGTTTACCATCTCTCTATCTCTTCCTGCCTTGCCCTCTGGTAGAATGTAAGTTCCACTAGAGCAGAGACTGGGATGATTTTGTTCCCATTGTGTATCCAGTGTCTGGACCAAAGTCTGAAACATGTTTAATGCTTCATATATATTTGTTGGTTGTATGATCAGAATTATGCTCTCTCAAATTAAACTGTCTAGATTGAAACCCAATTTCATGAATGACTATCCCTGGGCTTGGGAACAATGTTTAATTTTTCCATGTCTAAATTGCATAGAGTTGTTATAGCAAATAGGTCATGTGATTGTTTTGGGGATTAGTGATGACAATGATAATGATAACCACTATTGAGCAGTTACTATATGTCAAGCATTGTTTTAGCCCTTTACCTATATTTAATTATTTAATCTTCATTACAACCCTATGAAGTAGGCATTATTTTAATTTCCATTTTTTGGATGACTCAAAGTTTGGAAAGGCAAAAAACATATAGTTGCAAAGAGGTGAAAAAAAGATTGAAACTCAAATAGTTTGGCTCCAGAGACTGTACTTTTGTTTTTATAATGTTCCTGACATAGTAATTACTCAATAAATGTCAAGCATTGTTATTATTAGCTTTGTAACATTACAAATGAATATACTATAAATCTTATTTTTTCTCAAAGATTTCAACTGTGAAAGAGGCAGGTTAATATTAGATTCCATAAAAAGCAAAAGGAAACTCACACTGATGTAAAAAAAAAAGGGAAAACACAGTCTTTTAATTACATAGGGAGTTATTAAAATTCATACAAATAATATATTTTATATAAAATAAATTGTATTGATCACTAAATCTTATTGAAGATATGACATGTGCTGCATTATACTGGCAACTGACATCTGTTAAAAACAAGCTTTCAGAATGCCAGTTTGGCTAAGGTAATTCTGTGAATGAGGTTCTGGATTATTCTCTAACAAAAATATCTTGGCAAATTATGACACACAGGCTTTCAGACATGCTTGTGAATAGTTAAAACTGAACTGCAAATTCTCAAATGTCAAGGGAATACTGTGTTTTTTGTTCTATACTTCGCAACTTGTATTATGGACATTTGCATACTTATCAATATTTACTAAACTTCAATATTTTAAAAGAGCAGGTAATATATTTTCTTTATTATTTTTATCACAATATGTATGTTAAAGCCTTCCATATAGTAAGGAGCAAATTTTTTTTGCCACTCACAGTTAACTTGTGCATATTTGGATTTTACTTTTCATATTCAGGGAAATTGTTTTTCCTGGAATTAAATCATGACATTGAATGATTAACTGTATGTACATGTCTACTATGCTTTATAGAAGATACAGTACCTCTGTTCAAACAGAAGATTTATATTTAGATCTTCTATAAGGGCATTGGGTGTATCCAACAAAGGCATTTAGAAAATAACAGGATTTTAGAGTCAGAAAGGACGGAACCATATAATCCAATTTATTCCTTTTGTAGATGAGGAAATGGAAAATCAGGGAGTGTGAGTGACGTGCCTAAAATCACATAGCCAGTTAGTACCAGAAATAAGACTGAAACCCAGATGACTCCTATTTTAATGCTTTGTCAGAGGGCAGAGATAATATGCTCCAGGAATTTTGCTTTCCTTTTATGGACAGTAGAACCTAGAAAATCTAGATGAATAGATAGTTAATGTGTCCATTAGACCATCTGTCTCAAAGAACAAATGTGTTAAGCAAAATTTTCATGAGTCTTTTAACTGAATCTGTTAATAAGAGTCTGTGAGTAGAGATATATAGTTTAGCTTTACTAAAAAGAATGAATTTCCCCAATTAAAATAGTTCACATCCATTATAGATTAGTAACACAGAGAAAACCATTAAGGTAAAATAAAAGTGACCCATTATTTTACCACTTTTAGATAATCATTGTTAACTTATGGATTTGGCTTCTATATTTCATGTCATATGTCTGTGTGTGAATATGTGTATGTGTATATTAGATACATAATTATATATAGTATAGGTTATTCATAAACATATTATATATTAGCATCCATTATTACTAGTATATACTGTTATATGTAATATATTATGTAATTATATGTAATTAACATTTGTTTAATTGGGATCATGTGATATATTATCTTAAAATTATAAAAACATGTTAAGAAATGTTCTCTCTATTCATATTCTTTGTGGGAGTTTGTTTAACTTCAGAATTATTTCACTATTTGGTGAACTTAATTCATCTGGCCATAATGATTTTTGAGGGGTGCTTGTTTTAACTATGAACTCACTCTCCTAAGTGGACATTTATTCAGCATTTCTATTTATTTTTGAGTCATTTTGATATGGGATAATTTTCAATATAAGGACATAAATTTGTTCATAATAATCTACTTTTGAAATCTTTCCCTCCCTAGTTTTGTCCTATTCTCATCCTTGATTTTTTTAAGGTTTTTTTTTTTTTTGTCAAGTCTACCTTACTTTTAGCCAAACTTGTCAGATGGAAATCAATTTGATGACATGTTTAAAAGAACCAACTCTGGGGAAACTGGACCTGCATCATTCAGATTCTTCTTCAAGGAAGTGTTTGCTGCCCCAGCTGTTGGGCATGCTGCCAGTGGCAGTTTCAGCTGTCAACCCCTTCCGGGACTGCCACAGCTACAGAGAACACCTTGGCCAAGGTCACATCCTTTTTCTGGGGCACATCCAATGACTGATTGAGGCAGGTGTATAAAGGCCAGCTCTTTTGGTCCAATGTGGGACAATTTTGATGGATCAGTTCATTTTTGGAGCTTCCCCTAGGGTCAGCTGAAGTTCTTAAGCTTACATGGCAAATCAGCCTCCTCCTTTGCATAATTCTGCTTCTTATTCCTCCCCTCTACAGGTGTTAATCTCAAGGACACCTCCTAATAAGCATCTAGAACTCTAGAACATTAAACTCTGTCTCAGAATCAACTTCTTGAATAACCCAAATTTTGGCAGCAGGTGCTAGGAGTAAGTCAAAAAAGCCGGTATTGAGATGAGATTTTGGAGTTGTGTCATCTACTGTCAGCTGGCAATGGGGATTCCATCGTGGGTAGTGAAGAGCAAGGATAGCCCCTGTAAAACAATGTGGTCCAGTTGTCAAAATTTTCATTGGTGGCAATTTGGGATATTTTGCCAGAAGGGAATGCACCAGCTGGTGCGAAGTATTAGGCATTTGTAAAACATGTTGGAAATAGTAAGTAAAAAACAATGAAATTGGAAAACTATTACTATGCAAGCTCTAGGAGAAGATAATGAAGGACTGAGAATGAGTAACAAGCAATTGTTGAAAGTCAAATGTGAAAGCCAGATCTCTTTGGTAGGCTTTAAAGAGAATTGCATCTCTCACATTGGGAGAGAAGAGAAAAACGAGGATCATGCCTATGACTACAGCAGAGAGTATTTGTATCCCCAGAAGTAGTTTTACTGCCAACCAAGGCAGGTCTACTATATGAAGAGCAGAGAGTCTCAGTTGAGAATGGGATCCTGACATTTAGAATAGGAATATCTAGGTTTATCTTCCTGCCCCCAAACCTTCATTCTAGGGATCATCTGAGTGTGCATAAATAGGGTTCCTTCCTAATTAAGAGCTGGCACCTTATTGCCTTGCTTGAAGCCAATGCAGAAAATCCTTCCCCCAGGACAACATGTGTCTCTTCAGAATCTGCCCTCACATCTCTTTTTGTACACTAGGTTTATAACTAGGGTTAAGTTGCTGTGTAGCTCAACTGTCAATATGCTAAACCTGATAAGGGAATAAAAGGACCATCCTTCCAAGGAGTAACAAGTTCTAGCTGATATGTACTAGCAGAAACCAGGCCAGAATGCATGGGATTGTGTTCTAAGTGTGCATGATGAAGAGAGTCAGAACTTAAAACTGGATAAAAGAAGATTTATTGATTGTAGAACACTCTCCTGGTTGATACAAAATTGCCACCCTGGCAAAAGCTCCAAGAGATGATGCTGAGCTTGCTACTAGAATGGCATAGAAAAGGTGATGGCTCATATTAAATGAACTCAAAATGCCAGAATTTTCATGGTAGGCAGCAGGAAAAGAATTAAAAGGCTCTGGAGAGTAGTTAGACTGGAAAACTCACCAAATGATTTTGTTTCATGGAAACATAATAAATGAGTTATTACATAAAAAATACTTAAAGCAGTGCCTGACACATAGTAAACACTATATAAGGGCTAGTTTTTAATAATATTCTCCCAATATTAATCTAAACTTCAGTATAATTTCAATACAAATTCCCAGATTCTCTTTTGTTATAAAATTGACAAGCTTATTTTTAGAAATATCTAAGACAATCCCGAAAAAGAATGGTTTTGGAGATGGAGTGGGTGCGTGCATTACCTAATATGAACAATTACTGAAAAGCTAGAGTATATGAGATGGTGGTATATTGCTATAAATTTTGAGCACTAGCATAATTAAAGATAAAAACACATTTTGAAATAGTCCCATGTATATGGGGTACAGAATTAAAAACTCCTAAGGAAGGATAAACAACTTCCTCAGTGCTTCTGGGACAAATGATTCTTCTATGGAAAAAAATTGATGGGTTCTTTACATCTTGAATTCAGTTCCAAGTGAATTAAATACTTAAATGTATAGGAAAAATTTTAGGACTTTTTAGAAAAAAACATAAGATAATATCTTTATAGCTTCAGGATAAGTAAAATTATTTTACCCAATACACAAATCACAAATTTTGTAAAAGAGCAATTAATTTGAATATAAAAACTAAGATAAAATAATGAAAACCTGAAGAAGTGAAATTAAAAGGACAAATTGAGAGAAGATATTTCAACACATAAAATAGATAAAATATTAGAATTCAGATTAACAAAATCAACAGCAAAACCCTCCTAAAAATCAATAAGTAAAGATAAATAACATAATAGAAAAAAATAAGAGACCCAAAGTGTAATTCACAGAATAGAAAACAAGAGTACCTCTTAAACCTGTGAAAAGATGTTAAACCTCACTAGTAGCCAGAGAAATCCAAGTTAAAACCACAACTGGAAGATGTACTTTATACCTATGAGTTAATAATAAAGAAAATGTATGACAACAACAATTTTTGATGAGGATGTAAAAAACCAAGCACTCTTAGTTACTGTGGGTGGGAGTATAAATTGATACAACAGCTTTGGAAAACATTTTGGGATGACGTTGTATGGTTTAAGATGAACGTGGTAGTCAAAAAAAGGTGGCTTCCCATCCTTCCCTCTTCCTGGTATTTATAACTTTGTATAAATTCCCTTCCCTGAAGTGTGGATAGGACCTGCGGCATGATTCTAGCCAATAGAATATGGCAAAAGTGCTGGATTGTTACTTCCGTGAGTAGATTACACATAAAAGTCTGATTTCCAAGTTGCTACCAAATGCTCTCTCTCACTGACCTTGATAGTGCAAGTTGCCATGTTGTGTGTTGCCTTATGCTGAAGTCCATATTACAAGAAACTCAGAGTGGACAGTCAACAAGAAAGTAGGGCCTTCAGTCCAACAGCCTATAAGAAGTTGACTCCCACCCAAAACCACTTGAACTTGAAAACAGATTTGTCCCTAACTGAACAATCCAGTGAAACCTCAACCCTGGCCAATGCCTTGACTGCAGTCATATGAAACTCCCTTAAGTTAAGGATCCAACTGTGCTGTGTTTAAATTCATGACTCAAGAAATTGAGATAATAAATGTGTTATTTTTTATGTTGCTAAGTTTGTGGTAACATTGTTACACATAAATAGGTAACTAATACAATAAATTTCCTATGATACAGAAATTCCACTCTTAATTATAAACCCTCAAGAAATGCTTGCACTTCTCCAGGAGACATGTGCAAGAATATGCATAGTAGTACTATTTGTAAAATTAAAATGATAAACATATATCTAAATAAGATAATGGGTAAATAAATTTTACTCTACACATACAATGGAATACTAAAAATCGGCAAAATAAATGAACTACAACCGTGCACATAAATCTGTATGAAATTTACAAATATAGTGAGCAAAAGAAGAAAGACACTGAAGAGTACAAACAGAATGGTTTCATTTACAGGGTAAACAGTGAAGAACTAAACAATAAATTATTTGTGGGTGCATACTTTTGTGAAAGGAAATTGCAAACAGAATTGAGATAGCTATTGTTTGGGGGAGGGTTATTATAGAAATTAGTATTTTTGTAGGAATTAGATTGGAGAAGGACACATAATAGGCTTAAAAACTTAAGGTGGCATTCTATTTCTTTTCTGTTTTTACTTAGGGTTTATTTATTTATTTATTTTAAAGATGTGGGGAACAAGTCAGGATTGGGTACATAAGTGGTTTACATACAGGTGAAGTTTGGGCCTCCCATTTGACTTCACTTCCCCTAGATAAGGATCAGGCACCCATATTGATGTTATGTTCTCTCAGCCCCTCGGCAGTGTCCCGCTACTGCCAAACCCTTCCTCGTAGTGTTATGATAGGTTTTCAGGGTCTACTTATGAGCGAGATACAGAATTGCAAATACTCTGATTTTTAAGAAACATATCTTTTATGCTTGACGTGTATCTTATATATGGTTTTATTTGTCTGTATAATATGTTGCACAGTAAACATTGATTCAAGACCTTTCCTGTTCTCAAAAAAATTTATAAAGAACATCACCGGGGAGGAGGGCTTTCATTGGACTTAACTGCATAATATAGCCCTAAATACTGAAAAAAAAAAAAAAAAAAAGATAGATCTTTGGCTGTCCCTCAAGTACTTATGGGTAATAGATAATCATTAGCTTCTTTAGAAACTGGGCTTGGGAACTCAGCATCTTCCAAACTTGCAGGGGCTTTTCTGGATCACCTCTAGTAGTCTTTTCCTGAAATCACTACTGAAAAGGAGAAGGAAAGAGTAAGACTCAGAAAGTACTCGATGGGCACTTATGACCTATTATTTAAGATTGTAAGAGCAGAAATTTAGTGATTTAAAACAGCACAGATTTATTATCTTACAGTTCTGGTGGTCAGAAGTTTAAAATAAGCTTTATTGAGCTTAATTCAAGATATTGGCAAGCCTCTATTCCTTCTGGAAGCTCTATGAGAGAATCTGTTTCCTTGCCCTTTTTAGCTTGTAGAGGTTGCCTGTGTTTCATCAGCCGCTGCCGTCTCTTTCTCCATCTTCAAAGCCAGCAATGACTGGTTAAGATTTTCTTATGCCCTATTACTCTGACACTCTTCTGTAGTCAAACCTTGCTCTGCTTCCTTCTTTTAAGAACATTGTGATTATAGGGGGCCCGCCTGGATAATCCAGGATAATCTCTCACCTAAACATTCTTAATTTAATCACATCTGCATAGTCCCTTTTTATCATGTAAGATAACATGTTCATGGGTTTCAGGAATTCAGACATTGAAAGCTTTGGGTGATTGTTATTCAGTCTAACAAACAGAAAGGAACCTTCAAGATCAGTATGTTTAATCCAGTTATACTGTGAGGAATGCCAGATTGGCATGAAATCAGGGGGTATTAGTTTCTTCCCTGTCACTAAAAACCACTGTGACCTTGGGGAAGTCTCTTCCTTCTCTGGGCCTCTGATCCTTCCTTCTTTCCTTCCCATATTAATTCAAGGAATATTTCTTGAGTGTTTCCTGTATGCCGGATGCTGTTGTAACCTCTGTAAAGTGGCACTTTTTTCTTATTCTAAATGAGTGAGAAATCATATGCTTAAAGCATCTAGTAGGGTGCCTGGCATGTAGTGAAAACTTAAGAAGTGGCGCAACCATGGCTCACAGCAGCCTTGACCTCCTGGGCTCAGGCGATCCTTCTGCCTCAGCCTCCTGAGTACCTGGGACTACAGGTATGCACTACTACACCCAGCTAACTTTTTAATTTTTTGTAGCAATGAGGTCTCACTCTGTTGCCAGGGTGGTCTCAAACTCCTGGGACCAAGTGATCCTCCTGCCTCGACCTCCCGGAGTGCTGGGATTGTAGGCACATGCCACTGCACCTGGCTGGATTTTCTTTAAACTGCAAGTTATTTGAGCATGAAGCAGACGATTATTTGCTTTCATTCTATCTTTCCCATTTAACCTGTGAGTAAACTCTGGGGAGGGAATAAATTTTGTTTCTTATAAAAACCAATGTGTTATTTATGCCTACTCCAGAGTGGCTATCAGTTGCCGATTGTTGAATGAATGCGTGCCTGCAGTATCAATGCCGTGCCTTAAAACAATTAGAAGGCCCACAGAATCAAACTGATTTCTTTTCTCAAAACTCAGAGTTCCCCAAATTTAAGGTTGACCCGGGAAGGAAGTCTTGCTTGTTCTTTTTGTCCTTTAGACCCATTTGCATCTATTTAATAAACATATGTGTCAGGAACTTTATGTGTTATTTCCCACCATCTTCAAAACAACTTGATTGTGGTATAGTTGTATCCCTATTTCAAAGATGTCAAAACTGAGACTATATAACTTACTCAAAAGTTACAGAATGGTAGAACCAGGATTCAAATCCAGGCCTATCTGACTCTAAAACCCAGCCCATTCTACCGCATCACATTCTCTACTTGCCAGAGTTCCGAAGCTGAGCTATGATCACTTGGCTTTCTTTGAGGATTGAGGAGAGTCAGTTAGGATACTGCCAGGTCTTATACCATGATGTTCAAGAGTTCTTGATGACTTCTGCTGTCAAAATGATCTGTGACTACTTTGAGCAAAGGCCAGGTTGCTGGCTGCCTCTTGGGTTAGCTGAATGTTGCTTTTTCCTAGAATAACCAAGCAAGCCTGGTTGTTCGAGTAGTGCATGGGTCTGTCCTTATAGCCTTCCTTCTGTCTGCCTTGCTTATGACTTCCTACTCTCATTTGTCATTCAATGATATTTTAGATATCTTGCAATGGCCAGTGGGTTGTGCCTACCTGGAGAAAATGGACAGTCTTTTCACTGACAACTGCTCCTTGATAAATATATCCAGGACTGTTTTGGGAGGGACCTTAACTAATGCTTCATGATGCTAATGAAATTATTCCAGCTTGAATGCCTGAGGCTGCACTACTGGACGATTAATTTGGTGGCCTTGGGAAGGATGGATGAAAGTCGGGAGAGATAGCAGGTACACAAATTAGGAGAGCATTGCAATTGTCTGGGAGAGAAGAGATCAGAGCCTGAACTAGAGTAGCAGCAGAGACATAAAGTAAAAGGCAAATGAAGAGACACTGGGAACATAACTGAGTTGATAGTTGAAGCAGTTCTGGATCTCCCAAGCATACAGAAGTCAGGATATTGCCATTGCCTCATCTCTTTACTTTGATGTCAAATTTGTTGAAGCATAAACTCAACTGAACTAAAAAACTGTTTGTTGAGTACATGCTATGTGCCAGGCAGGCTGTTAGAGGTTGCAAGACCTGCCCTCAAACACCATACAAAGGAATAAGGGATAGAAATAAAATGCTGAAAGATGCTTTATCTGAATTGGGAGAATTAAGGGAATGCCTTATAAGGTTGTTGGCAGTAGAGATGGGTTTAACAGATAGATGTGGCTTTTGACAGGTGATGGTAGAGGAGGAGAGAGAAGGTATTCCAGGTGGAAAGAGATTGTGAGGGCAAAAGAGGTGCCAAATTTGTAATAAAAGTATCCATAGGAGATAAACCTGGAATTTAGGCTTCAACCATACTTGTAGAATGAAGAATTTCATTTCATTTCACCAGAGAAAGCTATTTAATAGTTCTTTGCTAAGTAATACACGTTGTATTTTAGAATGGTTAGAATTTGGCAATGAAGAGACAGCACGCCATTAGGAAAAAACTACTAGACTTGGGAGACAGTGTTCATTGGTCCTTGGTCTAGATATTTTATCCATTAGTTGAGCAACCATAGATAGGTATTTAGTCACTCTGAATTAGGATTTTCTCATGAACAAGAACAGATAATAATTTCTGAGTTCCTCAAAGATGGTTGTGAACATCAAATGAGAAGTGGGTGAAAGATTTAATAATCAAGCAATATAAATCAAGTTATTGTTAAAGATGGGAGTGGACTTAGAAAAAAGTGAGGAGATGAATTTAGAGGATATGATTGCTGTCTGAGGTAGTAAAGAAATAAGCGTAGTACCAACTGATTTGCAGTGAAGTAAATGGAGGGAAACAATTTAAATTAATAATAGCTAATATTTTCAGAGTATTTACTAAAAGATTTTTCTCAAGCACTTTGCATATATTAATTTAACAACCTCATGAGGTCTGGTACTATTATTATCTCTACTTTATGGAAAGGTTAAAAATCTTGCCCGAGCTTGTTTCATTGGAAAGGCAGTGATTTGAACCCAGGTAGTTGACTCCACAGCTTCTATTTTCACTGCTATGATACTGACTTTCAGTGCATAGAGGAAGGTTTGATTAGCATGGAGTTTCTATCTTCACTTTTGCTCCTAACACTCAGGTAGGTAAGAAGAAATTATATAATGATTAAGTGCAAAGATATGGAATCAGGCAGTTTCGGTAGACATTTGGGCTCAGCCATTTTTTTTAGCTCTGACCTTTGTTTTATATCCACCTGTAAGATGGGGATTCATTTAGTATTTAACTGCTAAGTTTGTTGCAAAGATGATTAGAGATAAACTGGTAAAGCTATTGGTACAAAATTGCCCAATTTTAGTCATATTTATTTTTGAATTCTGAACTTATTTTTCAAAGCGTCACTCCATTCAAGGTTATACTCCTTTGGTTGATCTGTCTGTTGCCTTTGTGTGTCCCAATTCTTCAGTATCTTTTGCAGCTGGGTTTTATTCAGAGTTGCACTGCTCGATACAAGCCCTGCACTACTTGTGAAGCACTGTTGTCTTTGTGTGACTTTCAGTAGTGTACTTAACCTTTGTGGATTTCAGATAACTCCTCTAGATAAAGTGTTGCTTACCGCTCTGTAAGGAACTCAGTTCAGTGGTATGGAGTCAACTCAGTTCACTGCTAAGGTTCCCTGGATCAGAATCATCTATGAGGGTTAGAAGCTACTTAAAAATTGTAATGCAGTTACCTGGTTTATGATCATTGGAGCCCATGTTCGTTTTGACAAAGGGAGGTATATTAGTGCATGGAAAGATGATGGTGTGTGACCAAGGTAAATACTTTTATGAGCTGTCAAGGTATCCCAGATGTCACTAATTAATCCTGGATAAGAAGTAGTTTCAGAAGGGTTATGAAAGTGGTCAGAGGCTTTGATCACAACCAATAGGAAATGACAGATGAATTGGTCTCTCTCATCTAGGACTTTAGGCATACAGAAAAAAAAAAATTGGTTATGAGAGAAAAGCAGCACTGAATAGTGGAAAAAGACTTTGAAATCACATACACCTGAGTTTTAATCCTGACTTTGCACATACTGTGTGACCCTGTTGTGACTTGACCTCTTTGAGCCTCAGTTTCCCCTTTTTAAAATTATAAGAGTTATGATAACCTCATGAGATTATTGTGAGGATTAAATAAGATAAAGTGTAATGAGTCCAAAACAGAATACATATTTAATAAATGCTATAATCAATTTCCATATTTCGGCTACAAAATGAGGAAGGAAAACACACAATGACTACTGTATTTTCTCACATTTTTCTGAATGGCTCTAAATGCTCTAATTTTGTCCACTTAAACAAGAGATAACTTTAATAATTTTTAAAAAAACTTTTATAATTTTTATGGACACATAGTAGATGTATATATTTATGGGGGACATGAGATATTTTGATAGAGGTATACAGTGTAATAATCACACCAGAGTAAATGGGATATTCATCACTTCAAGCATTTATCATCTCTTTGTGTTACAAACATTTCAATTCCAATCTTGATTATTTAAAAATATATGATAAGTTATTACAGACTGTAGTCATTTCTGCTCAAGTGTACCTGGAATCACTGAGACCAATTTAGAAAAGGTTACCTTGCAGAGATAGAGCATATCTCCTTAACCAAGTGAATAAACTTAGCACCACTGGTAGTGGGGCACCCTGGCATCATGAATTTCCTGTGCAAAGGAGTTCATAGCACCATCCAGAAAGCGTTCTTACTTTGTAGATTTAACCTGAATCTACTCAAGTCTTTATGCCTAACTTCAGTTTATAAGAAATATGAAGCATAGAGAATCAAGATAAAGGACACTTCAAGGAAACAGTCTAGAAAGTGCAACATTCTATAACTGGTCTGGACTCTTTAAAAAAGTTAATGCCGGCCGGGCTCGGTGGCTCAGTCTGTAATCCCAGCACTTTGGGAGGCGGCGTTGAGTGGATTGCCTGAGCCCGTGGGTTCGAGACCCGTCCAGGCAACTTGGCGAGACCTCGTCTCTACACTAAATAAAAAATTAGCTGGGTGTGGTAGGGCACACCTGTAGTTCCGGCTACTTGGAAGGCTGAGGCGGGAGGATGGTCTGAGCCCAGCAGGTCG
>CAUYQG010281148.1:0-37742 GCA_963574415.1 Tarsius wallacei | reverse complement strand
AGATGAACTTCTAACCATTTCTGCCTTTTCACGGTTTGTATTATTTACTGCATATATTTTTGAGTCTGTTTTAAATATTTTAAAAACATAAATATGTAAAATATATATACAACAAATAAAGCATGGATTATGTTATCAATTAAAAAAAAAAAAAAGAACCCTGTATTCTTCCAGAAATCTAGTTTTTATATTTCCCATAAAATGACTATTTCATATTTTCTTTTTACAGATCTTACACAGATTCTTCTATCCTTTCAGCTGTTGATATCCTCTCATACGTCTTTGAGAAAACAGGGGAAAGTCCCTCACATTCCTACATCCAAACTGTAAACCAATATTTATATGAATGCCATGTGTTATTCTGATTTTCCTTCTAGCATTATTAAGAACGTTGATCATGTAGTTATCACAACTTTCTTTATTGCTATTGGATTCACATAAGCATGCTGTCATACATTAGGATTCTTCATTAAAAATCAACACCTCCCTTGATACTACATCTTTTCTCAGCTACTACTCCTGTATGGTTGCTCATTTTATAGAAACTTCTAAAGTTATTTGATTAAATACATTGCCTCCATTTCCTGATCTCCTGTTTTTCTCACCTTATTTCATCTGATTAAATTGGTTTTTTTCCCCCCTCATTTTAAAGATAATTCCCCCTCTTGGATTCCATGCCCCCACAAAACTACTGGGTTTTCTTCTTTCTTATTGGTCACTTTTTGGTCTCCTTCTTCAACTCTTTCTTGTCCCTCCCTTAAATGCCAAATTCCTACTTGTTCATTCTCTTTTATCTTTACCTAATCTCTGTCCCAGGATGGTCTCATATATTCACAAGGCTTGAAATGCCATATCATAGAGACTACCATATCAATGTGTCTAACTCAGACTTTTCCTCATATATTTGACTATTTCACACCTCCACTGAAATATTTCACATTCATCTTTTGAATATAACATGACCAACATGGAAATCTCGAGTCTTTCCTATCTATTTTTCAGCCTAACTTAGCTCCATAAAATGGCATAACCAATTCATATATGTGTAAACCAAAAACCTGGGAAATAGTCTTCCTTCCTTCAGCTCCCTAATTCTTACTTTCCACCTCTAATCCATCAACAGATCTTACATACATTTTGAATTGTTTTTGTTTCTTTAAATCAATTGCTACCTTAATTCAAGCCACAGCCATGTTTTACCTGGTTAGAATAATAGCATATTTCAATGTCTTTCTATCTTACATTGTCATCATACCATTTTCTCTTCCCAGATCCCCACAATCCACCAAAACTTGCCTATTAGTAATTTCTAGATCATGCCAGGCTCTTGCTTGCCTCAAAAACTTTATATTTGTTATCCACTCTACATAAAAAATTCTTCCAGTGCCGCTTCACATGGCTAACTTCTTCTCTTTCTTCACATCTCAGCTTAAATATTATATAATACATTCAAAGAGGACCTTTCTAGTTAATTTATCTAAAATGCCCATTTCCTGTTGAACTTTCTCTTGATATTCCTCCCTTTTCCTCTATCTCTAGAATTTTTGGAATTATTACTTTGTTTATGTAATCATTTACTGATTTTTTATTTCAACTTATCAACTAGAATTTAAGCCATGTGAGGGTAAGGAATATGTTTATCTTCTTTATTTTTTCATTCATAGCTCTACCACAGTACCTGGCATATAGTAGATTTTCAATAAGCATTTGTTTAATAAATTTTATTTTCATGAAATATCTTGATCACTGTTAAATTACCTTATTCCCTCTTAAATATACTAGTTTAACTGATCTCTTTAATCTTTATAAGATAATTTGTATCTAAAATATTTAAATTTTATTTTATTTATTTGTTTTGTCAAAATCCTGACAGTACCATAAAAGGCATTGGCTGTTTGCTTTTCCAAAAGTAAGATCAGTAGGCCATACATCCTTCTGAAATCATTGATATAATTTTTTAGTTGTAAAGGCCCAAGGAGGAAGCCTTGTAGATGAAGCCTACCAACTTAAACACTCATCCCAAAGATGCCACCGTAGGTTTTAAGCCCTCTAGCTGTTATACTGTTATTTCCTGAGATGTTCTATCAAATAGTCTCTGCAGCCCTGGTACTTAATCCTTTGGTTCCCCAATGAGTTTGACTGTTCCTAATAAACATGTGCTAGATGCTAGTCACAACTTTCTTTTCATCTTTAAGTGAATCAATTTATTTTTAGTAGTCTTTTCAGAATATTGCCAGAAACTAACATCAAGATAATCATTCACTAGAAGATACCTTTCCATTTCTTAAAAAATCTTGGGAAATAGTCCTAATTCTTTTTTTTTAAATAAAAATAGTAGAGGTAATTACACATTGTAAGTAAGTGACAAATTTTGCCTTAGCAATAATTTTTTGATATCACACCAAAAGCTTAGGTAGCAAGAGCAGAAATAAGCAAGTGATACTACATCACTTAAAAAACTTCCACATGGCAAAGGAAATAATCAATAAAATAAAAAGATCTCCTACAGCCAGAAAGAACATATCTGCACACCACATATCTGATAAAGGTTTCACATCCAAAATATATAAGGAACTTGCACAATTCAATAAGAAACAAATAATAAATAAGCTGACTTATAGCCGGGCGTGGTAGCGCACGCCTGTAGTTCCAGCTACTTGGAAGGCTGAGGCGGAAGGATCGCCGGAGCCCAGCAGGTCAAGGCTGCGGTGGCTGGGAGCGGCCACTGCACTCCAGTCTGGGCGACAGTGAGACTCCAACTCAAAAAAAGAAAGTTAAATGAAATGAGATAATGTAAAATGTTAGCACAGTACTTGGCTTTCATTAAATGTTAATAAATGTTACATATTATCAGCAGCTATTTTAGGAGGACAGGATGGGGGGGGATGGAAAGTCAGTGGACTTGAATTTTAACTGTTGCACAGGAACATAAAAAGGAGGCCTTGAGCCAAGCCAAGGAACCTGAATAGAGCATCAACATAAAGCCAGGACCCTTGAAGACCTCTGTTCTTAAAAGTCATGGATTGGGTAGAGGAAGGGGCAGAACATGACCAGTAGAATAGGATAAGTTTTTTGTCTCCTCCTGAACATTCTTTTGAAAAGAGGGGACTTGCTGAGCATTTTTAACCATACCTTCATTAACCCCGAGGTCTGAGGTTCCTATTAATGCCTTTCTCAGCTGAGAATTAGTACAAAAGTGGCAGTGGCTGATGACACAACCTGGGATGCTTAGTATGAGCAAAAGCACTCATGAAGTAGTGATCCTGAAGATATAAAGGCTACCAGCTGCTTCTTCCTGCCCCAGCTTTGGGTAAGTACCCCAATGGCTGCCCCTCGATCTATTGTTACAGATGGGAAGGTATTTCTAAGGCTGGAAGAGCAAGGACAGGGGCCATAATTAAAGCCTGTATGTGAGGTTTCCACAGACATACTCCCTCACTGTAGAGGAGCCCACAATCTAAAACTACAGAAAAATTCACATGAGCAAGAGTTGGCAGAAACAACACATTTTGACTCCCAAGAACTTAAAAAAGTGAGCATTTTTTGACTTTAAAATAAATATTAAAAATTCGAAATGAAAAACATACAAAAGGATACTATCAGGAGACCTTTTAAATAGTACTATATATGACTTTGAGAAATAAAAGATAGTCACAAAAACTGAGTGGATAAATTAAACAGCAAATTATATGCAGCTGAATAAAGAAGTAGTTAACAGGAAGATAATTATGAAGCTGGATTCTGGATAAAGCCTTAGATTGCCGCGCAAAAATTATAAAAGATGTTAAGTAATGTAGGTTATAGAGTGACAAATCTAGTTTGCATCTAATAGGAGTTATAGAAGGAGAGAACTATATAAACTAAGGAGAGAGAATGTTCAAGGAGTTGTTTGCTGATTGTTTTTTCAGAGTTGATGAAATGTGAACACTTAAGATTCGATATCATGAAGAGTCATAAGCAGAGTAAATAAAGCTAAATGTCTACTTAGCATACATGGCAAGTATAGAATTTAATGAATATCTTGACATCACAGTTATATTTGACTGTTTATATGAGACAGTTTTTGTTTTTGTTTTTGAGTTGGAGTCTCACTCTGTCACCCAGGCTGGAGTGCAGTGGCATACTTATGGCCACCCCAGCGTTGACTTGCTGGGCTTCGGCGATCCTTCTACCTCAACTTCCAAGTAGCTGGAACTACAGGCACACGCTACCATGACTGGCTAATTTTTTATTTATTGTAGAGACGAGGTCTCGCCAAGTTGCCTGGACTGGTCTCAAACCTGCAGGCTCAGGCAATCCACTTGCCTTGGCCTCCCGAAGTGCTTGGGACCACAGGCTGAGCCACTGAGCTTGGCCTATATGAGACAATTTTTAAGAATGCTTTTAATTTACCTTTATGGATGTCTTTAGCAGTTCCATGAATTTTCTCATTTTATTCTTAACAGCAAAGAGACAAAGGCTTATATAATTGAACTAATTTGATTAAGATTACATAGCTGACAAGCATCAGAACCTATATTTGAACTGAGAAGAAAATGACTCCAAAATTAGAGCTTCCTTTCTTTTTGCTCCATCTTATCTCTAGTCTTAGTTTCCTCTTTCAAAATGGAACTTCTGGTACTTCTAAGTGATGGGGACTTATATTCTTGAAAATGGTAACATTCTGTACTGAATTTCTAAATTTAAAAAATTAGGATGTAACATTACCATTGTTTTATTGATCTTTTTTCCCTTTGATTTTTTTTTAATTAAAAAAAAAATCCCTGTCATCCTTTTTCTAGGACTATATGTGGATTTCGTTTTTGACATATAAATATTAAGGCTTATGTAGCATTTAAAGTATTCTCGGTCAGGAATTAAATGCATACAATGTTGGAATCTTTTTGAGTAAGTTCTAAGACTATTCCTCATACTTTTATCGCAGTCAATTGGACATTATTTTTCCATTTACCAAAATGCTTTTTTCATACCATAAAGACCAGAGAGAAAGGTAAGAACAGTTGTAAAGTCACTCTCCTCTTATTGCAAAGACTTATTCAGGAGGACCTGAGCAGAATTTTCAGACATTTCTCTCTGTATTTCTACATGGATTCTGTTAACTTCTATAGTACTTTACACATACTAGGTCTTCAAATGTTTGATTGGCTCCATGCAAAAAGGCTATCTTTTTACTCCCTTCATTGTGTTGTTCCTAAATGAATCCTTTTCTATAGACTGAGCACATTTTGTGTGGAATTAATTTTGAAAACATTGGTGTCTTTTTGAAGGTTTCTTTATAATGTGAAAAAAGTTAGCTCATGAAAACATCCACTCACTTCCTGATGCTTCCTTGAGTAATAATTTTCTGTCTTCAGGTGCTATTTCTGTCCTATATTTTCATTGTAATTATATGCTTTTCTTCTTTAATCATTTCCATGCACAGATTGGTAACAACCACATTGGTTATATCTTCATCAGTATCTCTATACTGTATCCCCACTCATCCCCATCTTTTAGAAACATAGTCTGAGTTCTTGTAAAGCATGTGGTTGCTTAAATGTATTTCATTACAGCTCAAACTCCTAATATGTTCAAGAGGACATATTAGGAGTTTTTGTGTTTTACACATTGTGTTTTATAGTTTTCTGTTTCTTTTAAAGCTTTCACAAAAGTGATCTAAATAAATAGATGATAAACTTTTTCTTGTATTTTGAAGAAACATTACTTCCTTAGTTAATTCCCTTTAACAGCAGCTCATTAATATTTACTTTATGTTATTTCTATTCATATGTCTGAAACTAGATTCTGTAGGGAGAAAAGAAGTGTTTTATAGGCGGAATATTATGAGATATCTGCTAATATCATAGATAAAAGTATTTTTGTAATGTGTATTATTTCTCATTATTTTAATGGTGTCTAGTATAACTTTATATCCTTTTGATAGATTTTTTTTGAAACGTTTTTTCCTTAAAGTTTAAAAAATAATTGTAAACTTTCATGTCAGTCAAACATACAATTGTCAATATCTTATATATACTAATTTTTATGAGATGAAACTTTCAGATACATATGCTAAAAGTTACCGAAGTTACCGACCCGTCACACAAATCAAAAGATGAAGTTAAACACAACTTTGCTGTCACTGTTTGTCTTTCCTTTGCCTTCTCCCACTGTAGTCTATCTCCCATCATCTATTACTGGCAACACTGAGGGTGGAGGAGCCTGTATGTGGAGGTGATGGGATAGGCAACTAGCAAAGCTGTGACTGGGAAGAAAGTGCCTGGTAAACAGAATAGTTCCTCCTCCCATATTCTCTCTCACTCCACTGCTGTCTCCCAGACCTCTGAGATCAAAGAATGAGAGGTGTCTTGGATTCCTGACTGTGTCTTATCTTCCACATCTCTTCAGTACTACCAACTATGAACTCCATCTTCATATTCTTTCTTGTTTATATTCACAACACTATCTTCCTAGATTAAGATCTCATCTCCCACATCTCATCTCTGTAGCCCAGTTTCTCCTCATCAATCATGTATATTACCATTAGGCTTATCTGCATAAAGCACTGTTCTGATACTTAGGCTCCCATATTTGGAAGCTTTTAATGGCTTCTCGATCCCAACCACAAAAAATCTAAATCATTGTCACTCAAGTTATAGTTTTTGGTCCGGTGACAATCCATTTACTATTTGTTACCTGTCTAAGTTTCGATAATTCCAGAAATTGAGAGTTTAGAAACTTCCATAGTGTTTTGACAATAAATTTTTTTTTTTTTTTTTTGAGTTGGAGTCTCACTCTGTCGCTCAGACTGGAGTGCAGTGGCCGCTCCCGGCCACTGCAGCCTCGACCTGCTGAGCTCCGGTGATCCTTCCGCCTCAGCCTTCCAAGTAACTGGAACTACAGGCGCACGCTACCATGCCCGGCTGATTTTTGATTTTATTGTAGAGGTGAGGTCTCGCCAAGTTGCCCAGGCGGGTCTCGAACCTGCGGGCTCAGGCAATCCACTCACCTCAGCCTCCCAAAGGCGCGGGATTACAGACTGAGCCACCGAGGCTGGCTTGACAATAAATTTTATCTGAATGTAATAACTTTAAGAATTGGGTTTGTGGCCAGGCATAGTAGGTCATGTCTGTAATCCCAGAACTCTGGGAGGCTGAGACAGGAGAACTTCTTGAAGCTAAGAGTTCAAGACCAGTGAGGCGCAAGCAAGACCCTGTCTCTGTAAAATAAAATATTTAAAAACTGGCTGGGCTCGGTGGCTCAGCCTGTAATCCCAGCACTTTGGGAGGTCAAGGCAAGTGGATTGCCTGAGCCCGTGGGTTCAAGACCCACCCGGGCAACTTGGCAAGACCTTGTCTCTACAATAAATCAAAAATTAGTCAGGCATGGTAGCGCACACCTGTAGTTCCAGCTATTTGGAAGGCTGAGGCAGAAGGATCGCTGGAGCCCAGCGGGTCGAGGCTGCAGTGGCTAGGAGTGTGCCACTGCACTCCAGTCTGGGCGACAGAGTGAGACTCCGACTCAAAAAAAAAAAAAATTAGCTGGGTGTGGTAGCATGTGCCTGCAGTCCCGGCTACTCAGGAAGATGAGGTGGGAAGTTTGCTTGAGCCTAGGAATTTGAGGCTACAGTGAGCTGTGATCACACCATGGCACTCCAACCTGGGCGACAGAGCAAGACCCTGTCTTGTGCTTTGTATCTTCCCCTACTCTTTTCTCCCCTAGTAATTTGTTTATGGCCAACTGGGGGGGAAAAGATGGTCTTTCATAGAAGGTAGTATAGAAAGTACTGGTCTGAGAATTCCTTTGTCATGGTCTTGCCCCACCTCAATTTATCAGTCCTTTCGCTTGCTACTCTCTTTCAGCACTCTTAGTTCAAAGTCCACCTGTTTGCTGTTCACACCCTGTGTTTGCTGACCTTTCTATTTTGCTCCTGTTTGTTTGTTCTCTTGAAATTGCCTCTTGTGCACTTAAGGTATAAGTAGAATGGAAGGAACACACCACTTCAGAACTACCTTATACAGTTAGTTGTACCCCAAATCTGAGAAGGCTTGTGTGTAATGTTCTTTATCTGTTCCAAAGAAGTCGCCCAGATGTCCAGCAGGGAAAGACATTGGTTTGTTAGAACTTACAGGAGGCACTGATGGTAGCCCATCACTGAAGAATCCGTACCTTAGGACAGTACTGCGAGCAGTTTTATAATCAAGCAAGTTAATTATTCAAATTGCTATACAGTGTTTAAAATTACATTGATTAAGGGTGCCACCTACATTGTTAGCTCTGCTCCATCACCTGCATCCTATAATTCATTATTGAGAATATGCATATCCTTCAGAGACCAACCTTGGCAAGAGGCTGCTTCCTGAGGGAGGGCGTAGAAAGAAGCCAGGTACAAGAGGAAAAGAGTCTATGTCTGGATAGTTATGTCACATCATCAGTCTTGTCCCTTCTCAGCTACATCAACATTCCCTCCCGACAGGAGTTAAGGATGAACAAGGCAGCTCAACAGACTGAAGGTGCCTGAGTCAATACTCACTCACCTATCAGAGAAATTCAGGGACTGGCACACCTGGCTGAAACTGTTGTTGACCAGTTAGTGTGATGAGCGGCTATGGATTTCATCTGTCTCTTCGACAAAAGGCATGCAGGTCTAGAAATTGATGTCACCAATGGATGGCTGACTTAATGCCTCATGAATATTTGTTGGTTCCTTGTTCTTTCATTCCTTCCTATCTGTTTAGCACACATATGCTTTATTTACTTTTTCTGTATCTAACCTCTCAAGCTCTTTACTTTGTAGTTATTATCATCTCTGCTTTGTAGTTATTATCTCTTTCCTTTATTTGTGCCTCTTATTTTCTGTAATAGAATTGAATGTTTTTAAATATTTACACATTACACTTCTTCACAAATAAAAGTAACCTTCTTTCCTCTGACTCTCAGAGAACTTCCCTGTCATCACACTTTTCTTTGTAACAAAGATTTTGGGGGAAGGAAGAAGACCATTAGGACAGGGTTTGTAGACACATTTTATAACTTATTTCCTATTAAAATATAAGCTTTCTTTTTAATTAGCCAGTTTTAGAGTATAAACTCAAAAAGGCAGATGGTGTCTCATCTGTCTCTCTCTTCTCCCATTGTATTTAGTAAATATCTCATGTTCCTAGTAGACAGTTAGCAGTCTTTTACACCGTAGTTCCAGTGACTTGGAAGGCTTAAGTGGAAGAATCGCCTGAGTCCAACAGGGCAAGGCTGCGGTGACTGTGAGTGTGCCACTGCACCCCAGCCTGGACAACAAAGTGAGACTCCAACTCAAAAAAACAAAAACAAAAAAAGTATAGCTAGGCAAATTCACACATTTTCTTCTGCCACCCTTATTCTCTACTCTTCCTTATCCTGAAGAATGATGATATAATGTTGCCCTTTGATAACTTTTTAGTTCAGTTAAAGCACTCAACTTCTGAGGTCAAAATTCAGCCTGGATGTGGAGATTTATTTGCTTTGTTTCATGTCCTCATACTAACCTTTAATATCAGCCAATGTATGCTTTTGATTAGAAAGAGCACTGGGTAAGACAAAGAATTAGCGCCTGTATTGAATGACAGTTAAAACCAGTGTTCTCCTGGATGTGGGGCAGGAGCATCATGTTCCCATTCAAAGAGCAACATTATATCATCGTTCTTCAGGATAAGGGAGAGTAGATAATAAGGGTGGCAGAAGAAAATATGTGAATTTGCCTAGCTATACTTTTGTTTTGTTTTGTTTGAGTTGGAGCCTCACTTTGTCACCCAGGCTGGGGTGCAGTGGCACGCTCACAGCCACTGCAGCCTTGACCTGCTGGATTCAGATGATTCTTCCACTTAAGCCTTCCAAGTTGCTGGAACGACAGGCATGCACCGCCATGCCTGACTAATTTTTTGATTTATTGTAGAGACAAGGTCTCACCAAGGTGCCTGGGCTAGTCTTGAACCTCTGGGCTCAGGCAATCCTCTCTCCTCCACCTTTCAAAGTGCTGGGATTAGAGGCGTGAACCACCGCGCCCAGCAGCTATACTTTTAAATAGATAACAAGTGATTGCAACTCATATGCCTAACGAACTAGAAAGTGATATTTGCTTTAGACTTGAAATAGTAAAACACAGTTGACGGAGAACCTGGGAACTAGGCTAGCACTAGTATCATCAAATGTTAAAGTTAGGAGAAAACTTAGATTCCAAGAGATGGGATGACCTTAGAACTCATGTTTTCTGATTCTTGAAGTCAATATGTTGACTTTCTTATATTGGTACAAGCATTTAATCTTGTATCATGTTAGAAAAATCCTAAATTACTAAGAAATAATTACTAAGAAATTCACTTCAAAAAAGAGGTGGCATTTTAGAATTAAAGTATCTCTAAGCCATGCAAAACCACACACACACACAAATTAGTGAATAGTGTTTGTAAGATCTAAGTAATGGGCTATAAATAGGTATTATCTGGCAGGTGTGGTGGCTCATGCTTATAATCCCAGCACTATGGGAGGTGGAGGTGAGAGGATTGTTTTGATCCTAGATGTTCAAGAGCAGCCTAGGCAACAGAGTGAGACCTTGTCTCTACAAAAACTAAAAAAATTAACCAGGCATAGTGGAGCACACCTGCAGTCCCAGCTACTTGAGTGACTAAGGTGGAAGGATTACTGAACCCAGGAGATATAGGCTGCGGTGAACCATGATGTTGCCAGGGTAACAAAGTGAGGCCTCAACATACACACAAAAAGGAGGTACTGTCACCTTTTTTTTAGTTGTGGTATTCATTTGAGTATAATTGCAATATAAGTCAGCATTTTAAGAATTCATTTTCTTTAAATGAAATAAACCAGAAGCAAGGATTTTAGAACTTCATTTAGTTGTCTACATAAATAAGTAGGAAGAATGGCAGAGCTGTGCAGAATAAAGAACAGGAGTATAAATGGTGTTGAGATAGACTGAAAAAAATCTGTCTTTCTGTTTTTATGAGGAAATTCCAGCATTCCTATTGATACTTTATACTCATGCAGAAGGTTAGGACAAAAGATTCTTTTAGCTGCTGATTTGTGACTTATTTGCGCTGTGAGATTGAGTTGAAGACAGTGTACATAACCAAATGGAATAGAGACTGAATTTGTAGTGGAACTTATTACAGTAGACCTTCCTCAGCAGCCCTACAATCTTTCATGTTGCCAAGTTAGTTATTGTTCCAGTTTCCCACACTGGCTATTTTAAACCTTCTCTGTGCTTCCCAACTCCCTGCTTTCCCTCCAATATATGGAAGAATCTGTTTCTGCTGTTCCCTCCCACACCAGTTTTATTTTTTTAATCAAAATTTGATCTTTCATATGCCTGGTTGTTTTGGATTACATACTAGATATTACAGATGAAACTAGATATTACAGATGAAAACTTGTGGAAAGAATTTGACCCTTGTTGGATTTTTCTACCAGCCAAGGTTTTTTGAGGGTTTTTTTGTTTGATTTTTTGTTTTGTTTCTTTGAGTCAGGGTCTCACTCTGTGGCCCAGGCTGCATTGCTATGGCACCACCATCATGGCTCACTGAAGCTTTGACCTCTTTTTTGTTTTTGTTTTTGTTTTGTAGAGACAAGGTCTTGGACTGCTGGCTCAAGTGATCCTGCTGCCTCGACCTCCCAAAGTGCTGGGATTACAGGCATGAGCCATCATGGCCAGCCTCCGCAGCGAGGCTTTACTTTGGTTTCTGGCAGTCAACTGGGTTAAGACAGATCACCTTAATTCTACCAGCAATAACATGATTCTTCCGGGTGTTAGTCCCTGTGAGGGCAGTCTCACCTTTTCTTCTCCGACTTCTTTCCTGCTCCCTTAGGTTCCACCTGAAAGCTTATGGCCCCCTCTTCTTGGTAGGCCCTTTACAGTGGATTTTCCTCCAGCTCTGTGAGTCTACTGAAAACTCTGCTCAGCTTTTTTGGCTTCCAAACTGAAGCTTTCTGCTACCTTTTCTAGTTGGCAGCATAAGGGTTTGTCTGAAGTGAGCCATTCTTTGGCCTTTGTCAGAAATAAAACTCTTTTATCTTTTCTTAATGTTTGTTTTTGCATATGTTTAAAATGAATATATACATATATAAGTGTGGAGATATATATAATTTATGAACAAGTATACATATGATGGATATATGCATGATCAATTTCTTTGCTCATTATGAGCACACTATCAGAGTTTGTAGACTCTTGCATGTTATTCCTTCTTCAGCTATGATGTTGAATTCGCAAATACTTGTGACCTACATGTTAGAAATTTTTCTGTGTGTATACATGGGTGAAGTCAAATATCTTATGATAATTTCTAACAGGGTTGTTACATAGCTTAACATATAAACCTGAAGAAATGAACTCATCACATTTAAGGAATGAAGCAAATAAAAAGTCTTGACAGTTTTTATTTTATCTTGCTTCTTAGCCTATTTCTCTAAATTCTGTATGTCTAAAAAAAGTCAAGATATTGGAAATTGTTCATATTGTTGTCTCCTTAAGTTAGCAATTTAGTGTTTACAACATATACATTTGAGAATAGTAGTTTTCTAAAATATAAAAATGATTATAGTGGTTAAGGGTACAGGGTCTGGTTTCAGATACTGAATCCAATTTTGTTTTAAAATTTGATTCAAATTTGATTTTAAGTTGGAATCAAAATTTAATTCAAAATTGGAATCAAAATTTGAATCCAATTTTGTTTTAAAAGTAGTGGTTATGATCTGAACCAAAAAGTATTTTCACATCTTAGATTCTGTTGGTTGTGGCTGAAAAGTACAATTGCAGTATGTTTTACAACAAAGAGGCATTTAAAACCAAATAAACATAACTTGTGTGTTGGCCTGGGGAAGTGACTTCTTTCCCTAAACTGTTGATTCCCTCTATTTGTATGTTTTTAGTTCTGTGAAACTAACTATAGTTATCAGCTGTTGCTACTGATAATTTTGTATACTGTGATTTGCCCATTCTTTATCAGGAACATTTTGAAACATAAGTTTAGTCACTGCGAAGTAGGCAAGATTTCTAATTAGTGATGTTTCCTAATTGAAAAAATTGTTAGAAAATACTACTAAGATTACATGTTTCTGCATGCCTGAAGATGTTCTTGAACTCATAGTGTTTTAGACATTTGCTTCTATTTTGTTTCTTTAAGTAAAACTTATATACGCATCTGTGTATAAGAGAGAAGGGGAAAATAGGAGCTATGACTGTATCTTTGCACGGCTTGGGTATACTCACAATGAGGCTTTGACCTGTCATTTCCATTTATGTAATGGATTTTGAGCTCAAAGGCCCTGTAGATGTGTAAGCTATTTTGAACTGAGCCCCATTATAAAAAGGAGGACTGAGGAAATGAAGCAAATTATGCTTCCTTTCATTCAACTTATCTGTCCCAAGGTTGTTTTGGCGTTTGAGTCACATAGTTTCAGTTAATGTCTTCATATTTTTAACTTGCTTTCTCTGCACAAAAAAACATATTTGATGTTATCTTCCTTAGAAACATTACCTTCACTTTTATTTTTGTTTTTCCTTTTATATATTTGTAGTTTTGTTATGTACTTTGTCACATTTTTATCCATCTTGCTTACCTTATAGCATAAACTTTCTCTTCTGTGACCTATATCAAGAATGAGTTTCTTGTTATGAAATTGTGGTTTTTATTCTTATTAAGAAAATATTAAAACAATCTTACTTTTGTACTGTACTGTTATGTAGAAATTTAAGTATGTAGAGTGATTACTGAAAGTCTGTCTTACTAGTTATAGAACAATTTAGCTCTTATGAAATGCCTGGCATATTTTGAATGTGAGAAAGTACCCAAAAAAGGGATGACGTGATCCTGGTATTTGTGTTTTGAATACAGGAAATACAAACAAGTACAAATCAATTTTAAAAGCATATAGCATATATTTCTTTCAGTAAGTATTTACCATGTTTAGTTATAGTAATAATATCCATCGCCAAGAAATGTCTACAGCATAACCTGTATTAGCAAGAAAGAATCCAGAAGGGAATGGTTCACCATGAGCCATGCATAGCTACTGTGACATTGTCAAGGCACTGTCATAGAGAGCAGCATTGTCCAACAGAAATTTAATATGAGCCATATATATAATTTTGTTTCTAGTAACCACATAAGAAAATCTTCTTAAAAGGTAAAGTTAATTTTAATAATAGTTTGTCCAGTATATCCAAAATATTATCATTTCAACATGTAATCAGAATTATGGAGTGAGTTCTTTTATATTTTTTTCACACTAAGTCATCAAAATATGGTATGTATTTTATAAATACAACATATCTTAATTTGGGTACAATTTTCATTGGAAATATTTGATTGGCATTTCAATTTCATAACATTTATAGGTGAAAAAGATCCACGTCCCCAAGTTATTCCAGACATATTTAAGTTTTTCAATAACTGAATTGATGTCTATTTAAAATTAATTAAAATTTTTTAAAAATGAAAAATTCAGTCAGTACTCAGTAGCCATGTGTGGTTACTGCCTACCATATTGGATAGCAGAGATATAGACTATAGCTGACAGTTGAAGATGTTGGCTAAATAACCCTGAATCAAGGGTAGTAATTTTAGTTACATTTTAAGGTGAGAGGAATGATATAATTAGCAAACATTATTACATTGAAATTATGGGGACTACATTTTAAGTGAAGTTCATATCTGAATTTCAGAAGTTCTGAATCACTTTCAGAAAACAATTTGGAGATCATTGCAACCTTCTGTGATCCTCAGTTGGTGGTCCTCAGATTGAGATGCTGTAATTCCTAGAAACTGCCTTGTACCATATTGCTGCGGTCAACAGTCCTTTGTGAGATATGAAATCAACCTAGTGGATTTTTTTTTTTAGTCGGAAGTTCCATGCTGTCACCCAGGCTGGAATACAATGGCATGACCACAGCTCGCTGTAGCCTCAACCTCCTGGACTCAGGCAATCCTTACACCCCAGCTTCCCAGGTAGCTGGGGCTACGGTATGCACCACCACATCTGGCTAATTTTTTGGGTTTTTTAGGGGTAGAGATGAGGTCTCACTATGTTGCTTAGGCTGGTCTGGAACTCCTGGGATCAAGTAATCCTTCTCCTACCTTGGTCTCCCAAAGTACTGGGATTACAGTAGCTGGCCAGCCTAGTGGATCTTGATCAGCATTTAAAAAACATAGAGGGTGGCAAAAAAAATGTATATACATTTGCAAATGTCATACTTAAAATGTGTATACATTTTTTTGACACCCCTGACATAGTAGGATGAGGATGGTAGCTCATTCCTATAATCCCAGTACTTTGGGAGGCAAAGGCAAGAGGATTGCGTTAGCCCAAGGGTCCAAAACCAGCCTGGGCAACATAGTGAGACTTTGTCTTTACAATAAATAAAAAAATTAGCCAGGTGTAGTGGTATGCACCTGTAGTTCCAACTACTTGGGAGGCTGAGGTGAAAGGATTACCAGAGCCCAGCAGACTGAGGCTGCAGTGGCTGTGAACATACCACTACACTCCAGACAGAATAAAACTCCAACTCAAAAAAAACTCCAACTTATGTATATAAATTTTTATGAGATAGTATTGAATGGATTAGAAAATGTATCAGAGTGCTTAACATATATTAAGTTTTTTAGTTACATATATGTATATTTTTTGTGTCTACTGGATCTTAATGAAAAATGAATTTGTTATTGTGTGTCATCATCTTTGAGAATCATTCTTCTGAGGTATACCTTTGATTACCGGTATACTGAATTTTGCTTATAGGTAATTTTTAGTTATGTATAGGTAAAGTTGTAGCTGCATATATATATATAAATATTTTGTATTACTGGATCTCATTGCAAAATGAATTTCTTATTGTATGTCGGAATTTTTGAGAATAATTCTTCTGAGGAATACTATTATTTTCTGGTATACTGAATTTTGCCTATAGGCAAATATGTTTAAACAAATACAGTGTTAGTCAAAGAAAACTATAGATTTAACAATGAGATATAAATGGTATCGAAGCATTGTACTTATTAGATACATGAGTAAGGTGGTAAAATAAGAGTAAAGTGGTATGCAGTGACCATAATAAACAATAATATATGCATGTGGTCACTTTCTCAATTCTGAATTGACTAGGAGTAGACAGATTTTAATTTGGGTTTAATAGACTACCTTGTTGGTTTGGTAACTATATTCCTCTAAATTTTGGTTGACTATAAATCATCATATTTAAATTTGGAGTTGAATCTTAGTTCTTTTTTTTTTAAAGGTGATCTCACTGTTTCTCAGGCTGGAGTACAGTGGCATGGATCACTGCTCACCACAACCTCAAACTCCTTGGCTAAAGCAAGCCTTCTGCCTCAGCCTTCCAAGTAGCTGGGATTACAGGCACACACCACCACGTCTGGCTATTTTTTTTATTTTTGTAGAAACGAGATCTCCCTCTGTGTTGCCTAGGCAGGTCTCAAACTCTTGGGCTTAAACAATCTTAGCACCTTGGCCTCCCAAAGTGCTAGGATTATAGGCATGAGCTACTGCACTCGACCATGAATCTTAATTCTTGAGAAGGATCTTGGCTTCAAAAGTAAAAGTATAGTATTTAATTTCAGTAACACTATCTAATGTTTAATCTATTCAAACATACATTAAGAAGTATGAAAAATGAAGTCAAATCCTATCTAGGATTGAGATTATGCTTTTGACAAAATGTAGATTTCCTTTTCTTTTGCTTAGTCTGTAACTATAAAATATTGGTTTAAAATTTCTTCCTTAATGTTCTGTGGGTTTTCATGTTTTGTATAAGACTCACTTTAATATATTTGCTTGAAATTCTTCAGCTGTAGAAAGTCAACATGTTAAATGACTTTTATACCGTGTACATATTTGGAATGCTACTTTGCCACAAGAGTCTGGAAACTTGGGCAGCATTCCATATTATGCTTTTAAAAGACAAAATATGTCAGTCTGTGCTGTAGCAGTGGTTGTAGTATATCACTGTTTCTTTTGTGATAATTGGTATAGACATAGGGACTCTTAGACAATAGCCATACTGTTTAGATATAGCAAATAAATTTGAATGCACCCTCAACTGTACTCATAACTCCCAGGTCCCATGCACTGTTTGTGCATATTTTAAAATACTGTGTATTAACTGGGCCTCTTTTTCCTTGTGATTTTTCTCTTGCCCAAGTACTTTCATGTAGTGAGATATCACATATACTAGAAAATCAACCTATTGAAATGCTGTTGGTAGAGCATTGGGGAAGAAGAAAGGAGAAAGAATTGACAAAAATGACATATTTATAACTGTGTCTAAAAGCAATACGACTATACTGATTAGAAATCCCATTTAAAAGTGTATCTTATTGCTTAAATTAATGTATACTTATTGAACTGTGTTAGGGACGCAGATAGAAGCCAAATATTGTGCAGTAGGTCCCTTTACCTCTCAGAGTAGAGGCAGAGATGCAAATGGAAGTCCATGTGTCTTTCTCCTTTTCAGAGACAAATCGTAGAAAATGATTTCTTTACTCTTTCATGTAACTAATAAGTACAAATCCAGGGCTAGCCATTGTGAAGAATAAAAATTATCTATGACTCCATTATGAGTATTCAAGTAGTTTTACCCTAATATGACACATATGCAAAAATATACAGTGCAGAGCAATATTTGGGAAGGACTATGAGTGATAAAATGTTAGAGAGGCGTATATTATATATGGTCTTTTGAGATGGAGAAATCAAGAAAGGCAAAGTGGGGTAAATGACATTTGAACCAGACCTGATGTATTGTTAGGTATCTTATTTTTAAAATTACAGCACATTTCCACCATGAGTAGAAAGTAGTTTAGAAAGTCGTTTATAAAATTATCTTTTGAGAGTTAAACTAATTTTGTCATCACAAAAGAGCTGAATACAAAATGATTTGAGGCCCAAGGAAAGGAATACCTACTTTACTGATAATAGCTACTTTACTTTTTTTTTTTTTTTTTGAGTTGGAGTCTCACTCTGTCGCCCAGACTGGAGTGCAGTGGCTGCTCCCGGCCACCGCAACCTCGACCTGCCGGGCTCCGGTGATCCTTCCGCCTCAGCCTTCCAGTAGCTGGAACTACAGGCACGGGCTACCACACCCGGCTAATTTTTTTGGTTTATTGTAGAGATGAGGTCTCGCCAAGTTGCCCAGGTGGGTCTCGAACCCGCAGGCTCAAGCAATCCACTCACCTCAGCCTCCCAAGGCGCGGGATTGCAGGCTGAGCCACTGAGCCCAGCTGCTACTTTACTTAAATAATATATCTTCCCTGCACCCTGAAAAGTTCCCAAGAAAAGATGTTTGAGCTATACAGGAAATGGTGTACTGTGTGGATCTAGCACTTCCCAGGAAAAGAGGCACTTTCAGGAACTTGAGCTTCTTGGTCGTTAGAAATGTGTCCGCTGCTGCAGGGGAGATCTGTAATTGGGACATACCATAGCTGAAATGAAATACTCTGAGTTACTCCCTCCCCATTGTCCATAGAATATAATGATTAAGAGTATGACCTCAGGATCATAAGTGGCCCAAATTCCATTTCTAAACCTACTAGCTGAATGACTTGACAAGATATGAGTCTTGGTTTCTTATCAGTATAACAGGACTAAAATTATCTATTTCCTGGGGTAATTTCGAGAATTGAATAGGAGTGTTAGTCTGAATAGTTTAACTTACGGCCTTGCACATGACACTCAGCAAAGATGCAAATGTGATCTGCAATTTTACACTCCCCAAGGAGTCTTAATCACTCATTTCTAGTATCTGAGTCATCTGAAACAGGGTCCTCAAGAATGGACACTTAAGCATTCCAGTGACTGAATGAGACATTCCCAACGTTAATTAATACTTCAATATATTCAAGTGATACTGATTAGCATCAGTCTATCATTAAACGCCTGATCATACAATGGTGTTTGGAAAAGCTGTTTCTGAACCTGCAGTAAGGCTAAGGACTCAAGTAAATCTATCAGTACTTAATACCAGCCGATGAGATTTGAGACGTAATGACTTTTATTGATCATTTACTGTGGGCCAAGCACTCCACTAAGTACTTTACCAGCAGTTTTGTCTGCAGTTCAGAAATGACTGATCAAGGTAGGTATTACAATTCTGCAGTTTTACAAATAAGAAGAAAGTTGAGGCTTTTGTAGATGTTAAGCAATTTGAGTAAGGTTGCACACACAGCTTGTTAAGTGGCAGAGCCAGAATTTGAACCTAGGTCTTTCTGGTGCCCTTAGTTTTACTGATTTACATAGGATCCACAAAGCAGGAAGACCTAGATTCAAATCCAGTTCCACTTCTTTCCAGGAATATGATCTTAAGTTATTTTGCCTCTACGAGATTCTGATTGTTCATCTAAAACAGAGTGTGAATACTCTCTTTGTAGGCTTCTTTTGAGGACTAGAAATAAGGTATATAAAATTCCTCACAGTTTCTGATGCATGATAGAGTCTCAAAAAGTGATTGTTATTGTTTTGGACTCTCTGTAATGCTTTCTATTTCCACCATCCCTCTTGGCATGTGACCTTTGTGTCCCTTGAAGGCAAAAGTAAAAACCTTATACTTTCAACTGCAAATTCATGTTAAAATACCTCTTGATTATGTAAATTAGAAAGCAGCTGAGGTTGTTACTAGTTTCACAGGATCAGTAAAGATATGTACTATATATTTTAAGAAAAATTATACCAGCCAGGTTTAGATTTTTTTTTTTTTTTTTGGCCAGGCACTGCTTTTATGTTTGAATCAAAAATATTCTAGTTGCAAAATATGTTGAAAATGTATGCTAGCGTGGGGTTAATATTTTATTTTGTACTTTTCATGTTTTAAAAAACTTGTTCTTTATCTACTTTTTTTTCCAAGTTTTAAAACAGTTGGTTATCAAGATGAAGAAAAGGGAAAAGGTAGATTCATGACAGAAAGACCTGCTGTGGGCAAGTTTCTAAAAAAATGTTTTTACTTTTTTTTTAATGATTAAGCATTTCTACTTATTAATTTGAATAATTTAAAAAAATCCTCTCACTAAGGTTTTCTTTTTTTTTTTTTTCAAGAATTACTGGAATATTTGGTTCATAGCCATCGTTTTCCTTAAAATATAATATACTTTTACATTATAAGAGGAAATAAAAGATGACTGATAAAGAGTTTGCCATCTGTTTATGAATCTTTGAAATATTAGCAGTATCCTTGGAGCAGATTTAGATTTTTCCAGCTGTATACTAAATAACCTAGAGTTAATCGTGACCTTTTTTTATTCTTTAAGTGTTTAAAAGGATTTTGCCAGCAATTCTAACGTATTTTCCAGGTCTTATTTTTAGGAAGTAAAAGATATAATGATAGTATAAATACATGCTACCTGAATTTTCCCCCACATGGTTTTTTTTCAGTTTATTTAAATCTTTAAATGCTTTCATTTGCAATATTGCTGCTGATTAGCCAGAGAAAAACATAGTAAACTTGCTTTCACTTGACTTTTAAATGTCCACGAATAATATAAGTGACTGATTTCAGCAAATAGCCTATTTAACCCGGAATTTAAGTCAGTGATCCCAACCTGACGCACATTAAAATCACCTAGAGAGTAGAAGCACCTATCCTCAGAGATTCTGATTTAGCAGGTCTAGAATAAAATTTGGGCAGCCTCCCCTGGTAATCCTGATGAGCAGCCAGGGTTGACAACCACTATGGTGAAGCGAGAACTAGCTGAATTTGGAATTCAGTTGAAGTAGTGATGGGAATAGGAATAAATTTCAGTCATTTCCTTAGCGCCCCTATTTATATTGAAACAACGCACAAAAAGAGGAAAATCAAAGAGCACACTGAGAATCCCCAGAGGCTAGAAAATGAAGTAGCTTTTTTTCTTTTTGTCATTGTAGACATGGAAGGACTTTAATGAAACTTTAAATGGTTCAACAAAGGATGCTCTAATGGATGACAGCAATACTCCTACATATAATCTGCAAATAGAACCGCAAGATGGGTGTCATACTGGTGACAGTGTGGAAAGGAGTATAACACGCTTGCCTTCTGCATCAGATGAAAATGAAAATCAACTTCGCAGGGATGGACATGAGCATCTGACCAGCAGTGAGAGTGCAATGGGAAAACCTGAAGTGTCTGAGCAGGACAGTATCAACAATAATGAAAGCTGCATGTCAGGCTGTGAGGTGGTTGCAAGTGAGAACTCGGAAAACACTCTTTGTGAAGACCCCACAAATGAACAGGACTTCTTGGGGAAGGACAAAAAAATACCTGAAAAAAGAAGTGCAAGAGGCAAAAAAGGCACTGCTAGGAAGATTCCACCAGGTATTTTTAAAAATTAATGTTTATCCTATTCTTTAATTAAAAATAAATCTTCTTCCCATCCCATGCTGTGTATACTGTCCTGTGTCTTGCTTTTCTTCTCTTAATATATTCTGAAGCAAGTGCCACAACAGTTCAGGTCTATCCTACTGTGTGGTATTCCATGCATGTGATATCTCCACAGTGTTCTGTTGTATGGGTGTAATATAACTTAACTACTTCCTTATGGCTATTCCCAGTGTTTGATTACTATAATAAACAGTGCTGAAATTGACATCCTTTGTATGTATTTTCACACTAGGTACTTTACATAGTTATAATCTCCTTCCTTTATAAATTCGACCATTTTTTACCAATACTAGCCTTAAAAATTTCCTAATGTCATCACTGTGACTTTGGTCTCTAACCTGTAAGTCTATTTGCTAGTATGACCTCTTTATAGGATCTTTCCAGCTCATTTAGTAGATGAATAATGTACATGAGCGTATATTAATATACGTCTTATACGAGTGTTGAATAAAGCATCTGGTTTTAATTCTCTGTATCACTTTTGTTAAAAAGTAATTCAGAGTATTTCTCATTTGGTATGTAGTTTGGCAGTAAAGGTTTAGAGCTATGGACTTTTTAGTCCAAATCACAGGATGCTCTCGGGAAAAAGGCAGCCTCCGGTTATTTATGATCAGAAATATGTGGGACTAAATGCTGTGTGTGGCGGCGGGCTTGGTATCTCTAGAGTCATGGGGGTGAAAGTATTCACCAGGACAGTTATGAATTAAGAAACGTAGATTTATCAAAAGGAAGATAAGTTATGAAGGGCACAACGGGCAGAGGCAGCAGAGAGTATTTGCAGTCTTCTGTCCGCTTTCTGCCAAGAGGCAGGGGCTAGATAGAAGTATTTATAAGACTATATATATCGGGGTCCAACGTAGGCGAGGACTGTCTTTGGGGGAGGTCTACAAAAAGAAATTTCCAAAGGTTTGCAAAACAACTGGTTGATTGTGGTGTTTTTTTTTTTTTAAGATAGTGCTAATTAACTGCTTTTTGTTTACCTTGAATTAGCAGAGAATGGTTAACTGCTTCTTATTTACTGCGGAGCTAGCAAATGTTTTGCAGTTCTTGTCGTCATCAGTAAGTTTCTTTGTAGATCTTTATGTTGTGGTCCCTTTTCTTAATATAATTTGCCCAATCAGTGCTAGCCTAAGCAGGTCTCATATTCCTCCACATTAAAAGAGTTCTGGTATGTTCTAGACTGGATTCCTTAGTGAAGCACTGTTTTACCCAAACCAACAGATTTTGCATAAGGCCCTAGTGAATGAAATAGAATGTCTCCTCTCATCTTCTGCTCTCTTCTACTTACTTGGCTTATGAAAAATGCAGTCAGTCTATCCGTGTCTTGTTTTTATTTGTATTTTTTTATTTGGAGAAAAATACAAAACCTTCCAGTTTCTACAAACTAGTTCTTATTTATTTATTTATTTATTTTGAGTTGGAGTCTCACTCTGTAGCCAAGACTGGAGTGCAGTGTCACGCCCATGACCACCACAGCCTCGACCTGCTGGGCTCAAACAATCCTTCTGCCTCAGACTTCCAAGTAGCCAAATTATATATAAATTCTTTTTAGAGGCAGGGTCTCACTATATTGCTCAGGTTGGTCTTAAACTCCTGGGCTCAAACAGTCCTTTCATCTCAGCCTGAATAGCTAGGAATATAGGCATGTGCCACCATACCTGAGTTATAATTTAAAGTTATTTAATATTTATTATTTGGTGAGAAGATACATGTATAATTACTATTTGAAATCTGTGATTTATAAAACTTAGGGATTGTCTTTATACAGTTTATTTTAAACATTGCTTTATATCTTACATAAAGTGAATTTAAGAGAGTAAGAAAATGGAATCAAGAGTTGTAAAACCTAAGTTCAAATCTTTTTTTTTTCTTTGAGATGTAATCTCACTCTTGTCGCCCAAGCTGGAGTACAGTGGCACACTCACAGCCACCACAGCCTCTACCTGCTGGGCTTAGGCAATCCTTCTGCCTCAGCCTTCCAAGTAGCTGGAACTACAGACAAATGCCACCTGTTTTTGTAATTTACTGTAGAGACAAGGTCTCACCAAGTTGCCCAGGCTGGTCTCGAACCCCCAAGTTTAGATAATCCTCTTTGCCTCTATCACCCAAAGTGCTGGGATTACAGGCTGAGCCACTGTGCCCAACCCAAATCTTACTTCTAGTTCTAGGTCACTTGGTGTGACTGAGATGTTCATCTGCATGATAAATCTATGAAATTTCTGTTTAAGCTGTGAATTTCATAGATGTCTGAGTATAGATGGTGTGCTCCATACTTGATTATGGTTCAGTGACTCGCCTCTAGTACATTTAGAGGGTTTTAATATTCAAGCTGTACTTTTTTTTATCTTTTAAGTTTTGTTCAAAGAAAAGATATGGTTGAGTAGGCCAAGGAATTTAAAACTGAATAGAAAGATTCTTTTGAGAGTGGAATCATTCATTTTTAGAAGTGGAAGGAACCTAGAATGAGAAGAAGCCTTAGGATTGCCTGGGGAGCTTTCCTCAGCATTTGCTTGCCGGGACCCCACCCTGAAAACTTGCTTCAGCCTGTCCTCTCTCAGTACATATCCAGTCACCAAGACTTAAGTGTTTGTATCTCCTTGTGATGTCTTTAGTTATCTATTTATCTTCATCTCTACTGCTATAGTTCAGCATTATCTTTAGCTTATGTATGTACTGCCGAAGCCCCCTAAATATGTTTCTGATCTTACTTTCATTCTCCATGTCAAAAATAACAGTACAGGCTGCATGTGGGGGCTCAAGCCTATAATCCCAGCACTTTGAGAGGACGAGGTGAGGGGATTGCCTGAGCCCATGGATTCAAGAACAGCCTGGGCCACTTGGCGAGGCCTCATCTCTTAATAAATCAAAAAATTAGCTGGGTGTAATTTTTCAGTTAGTACAGTCTAAAGGCTAATACTGGGAAAAAATATTAGGGCAGTAGTTATATCACTAGTAGTCATGTTACTCCTAGTAGTCATGTCATTAGGAAACATGTTACTATTTATAGGTTTGCTGGAGGCAACATTTATATAGAAGCTAAAATCTTAAACTTAGCCCTAGGAAAGTCAAATTATGCTTCCATAATGGACTTTTTTTTTCTTTTTTTCTTTTTTTTTTTTTTGAGTTGGAATCTCACTCCGTCGCCCAGATTGGAGTGCAGTGGCCACTCCCGGCCACCTCAGCCTCGATCTGCTGGGCTCCGGTGATCCTTCCACCTCAGCCTTCCAAGTAGCCGGAACTACAGGCGCACGCTACCACGCCCGGCTAATTTTTTTTATTTAATGTAGAGATGAGGTTTCACCTGGCCAGGCGGATCTCGAACCCGCGGGCTCAGGCAATCCACTCACCTCAGCCTCCCAAGGCACGGGATTACAGGCTGAGCCACCGAGCCCGGCTGACTTTTTTTTTTTTTCATAAGACAGTTGAATCTCCTTGAAATAGTTAACTAAGGACTTCAAGCTGTGTTACATCAAGTTTTCACTGTAGTTAAAAATGGCATTGTTTTAGGCATATATTATCCTAAGAACTAATAGAAAAAAAATTTTTTTTTAGTCTATTTTTTGAATCACCTGGGCTGGAGTACATTGACACGCTCGATTCTATCACAACCTCAACCTGCTAGGCTCAGGCAATCCTCCCACTTCAGCCTTCCAAGTAGCTAGAACTACAGGCATGCGCCATTACTCCCAGCTAATTTTTTTTATTTATTGTAGAGACTATGTCTCACTAAGTTGCCCAGGCTGGTCTTGAACCCCTGGACTCAGGCAGTTCTCTTGCCTCCGCTTCCCAAATGCTAGGATTACAGGAGTGAGCGACCCTACCCGGCAGCGAAATTATTTATTTATTTATTTTTTCACATCACTTCTCACCTGAGGAAAAAAAACTAATGGAAATTAACTCTTTTTTTTTTAACAGCTTTATTAAGCTACAACACATATACATATAACCTATCTACTTAAAATGTATAATTCAATGATTTTTAGTATGTTCACAGACTTGTACAACCACCACCAGTCAAACTTAGTACAATTTTATCACCACACAAAGAAACCCCATACCTACTAATACTCACTTATTTCCACTGGGATGCTCAGTGGAAATTATATCCCTGACCTAGATAACCATTAAAATACTTTTCCTATAGATTTGCCTATTGTGAACATTTTATGTCATGGAATCATGCAGTAGATGGTCTTTGGTAACTGGCTTCTTTCATTTAACACAATATTTTCATGGTTCACCCATGTCATAGCAAGTATCAATACTTAGTTCCTTTTTTTGACCAAATAATATTCCATTGCCTGGATATGCCATATTGCATTTATACATTAATCAGCTGATGTGTTTCTGGGTTGTTTCTACTCTTTGGCTATTCTACTGTGGATATTTGTATACAAGTTTTTGTGTGAACATATATTTTTATTTTTATTGGTTATATATTTTAGGAGTTGAATTCTGGATCATACAGTTAACTGTATGCCAAACTGTTTTCCAAAGCAGCTGCACCATTTTATAGTTCCACCAGCAAGGTATGAGGGTTATAATTTCTCCACATCTTTGCCAACACTTGTTAATATCAGACTGTAATTATAGCCACAGGTTTTTTTAAACTGATTTGTAATTCACATACCATAAAATTTACCTTTTTAAAGGGTATAATTTAGTGTTTTTAGTATAGTCACAAAGTTTTATAACCATCACTAGTACCTAATTCCAGAACATTTTATTCCTCAGAAAGAAACCATTTACCCTTGAGCAGTCACTCCCCATTCCTCCCTCCTCCCCCAAGCCCCTGGCAACTACTAGCCCATAAATTTTATATATTTGTAAGAGATAAGTTTAGATGAAGTGTTTTCTGGTTGCCATAACAACGTTAGTTATTTATTCAGCACCAGTCACCACAGTATCTAAGCATTTGACAAAACAGTTCAGCAAATGGCAGGAAGCCAGAGATAGGCAGCATATGGAAATCGAGAAAGAAAGACCTTTTTAAATTGACTTGCCACTATTTAGTGCCCTGATTTGTTTCACTGGAGGCCTTCACAGTGTGGCCAGCAGAAGGATGACAAGGAGGGCTATCTAGAGGAAAACAAACCTTGGAAATCCATCTATGGCTGGGAGCCAGGCTTGTGTAGTAAGAAGAGTAAAGACTTTGGGTTGAATCTTAACTCTGCCTGTTCCTACCTGTGTAATCTTAGAAAAGGAACTATCTTACCTATCTTGCAGGATGTGCTTATAATGAGTGATCCTGTATGTAAAGCACTTTGTAAAGTACCCAGCATAAAATAGGTTCTTCTAAATGGTAATTGTTGTGTTTATGTGTTTATTACAAGATGATTTTTCAGTGGCATGATTAGAAGCGCCATTAAGCAACATTACAGAATGAATTTAATTTGACTTTAAGTCCATTTTACCTTTTTTGTCAGTACCTTTCTTATCTTAAGGATCTTTTTTTTTTTTTTTTTGAGTTGGAGTCTCATCCATTTCCCAGCCTGGAGTGCAGTGGCACACTCACGGCTACCCCAGCATTGACCTGCTGAGCTCAGGAGATCCCTCTGACTCAACCCTACAAGTAGGCGGAACTGTATACACATGCTGCCACGCCCAGCTAATTTTTTGATTTATTGTAAAGACGAGGTCTCACCAAGTTGCCTAGGCTGGTCTCGAACCCCTGGGCTCAGGCAGTCCTCTCACCTTGGCCTCCCAAAGTGATCTTAAGGATCTTTTTAATATGCTCTCCTTTCAGGCTTACCTATCCCTGCCCATCTCCCCTGATATGTATTCCTAAAAACGTGTTTCCAGTTCCATAACTAGTTTAATGTCAGGTATAATGCCTTTTGTCATATTAACTGATATCTAAATTAATAACTAGTAATGCCATAAAATATGAATCCCCAAGGCATATTTGCCTTTTTATATGTCTGGCTTCAACTATAGTAGAACCCTTATAGCTGGCCTCTAAACTCAAATACTTAATGGGGTCTAGTGGGTAACATCTAGACTGTAGTGCTGGCCAAGATTGAGATAGCTGGGATTGGTGAGGACTTTGGTGAACAGGAATCCTACCTAAGTGCATTCAGATTTTAAAAATGTAAATTTTAAAAATGTAAATATCTGGTTAATTCCTTGTAAGAGGAATGATAGAGGTTGAGATTGATGTTTTGGGATTATAACCCATTCTATTCACTAGGTAGATAAATGGAGCTTTTAACTTCCTTACAGACCATATACTATACTTTTATAATTTCTGATTTCCCTTATCTCTACTCCTAGTAGATGTTCCTGCTCTTATGAACTAAACTTTCTTTGGAAAATGACATGCAGAAACAGTAGTCTCTCATTTTACTCTTCCCTCGGTAAGGGATTGATTAATGAAGGCAGATCATATCTCCTCTGAAGCGTAACAATCTCTGGGTAAGAACAGAATAAAGGATTTCTTGATTTATGTAGAGTCAAATAATTTTAGAATCAGAAGAGACTTTAAGGTCACTAGCCAAAACTTCCTTGGGGGAATGAAGCCCCAATACTAAAAATGTGTTAGTTTACCATTGCTGTCAAAATAAATTATCACAACTTTTGAAGCTTAAAATAACACAAATTTATCATCTTACAGTTCTGACACGGTCCTCACCGGTCTAACATTAAGGTCCTCACTGGGCTAACATCAAGCAGGGCTGCATTTCTTTCTGGAGGCTCCCTGAGAGAATCAGTTTTCTTGTCTTTTCCAGCTTCTAGAGGCCACCCACATTCAAAGCAAAGCAGAAAATTGAAGAATTTTGTGTGATCTGTGCATTAGTTATCTGTTGCAGCATAACAAAATTTAGCAGCTGAAAACAGCAACATGTATTATTTCATGGTTTCTATAGGTTATAATCTATATGTGGCTTAGCTTGGTACCTCTGGCTCAAGTCTCTGATGAGGTTGAAGTCAAGGTATTGGCCAGGCTTGTAGACATCTCAAGGTTTGATAGAGGTTTGATAATCTGTTTCCAAGATCGCTTACATGGTCCTTGGTAGGCCTCGTTCCTTGCCACATGGCTTATTCCACAAGACTGCCTTATACTATGATGGCTGGCTTCCTCCAGGACTAGCAACCAAACAGGGAGCACCCAAGCTGTAAGCCATACTTTTTTTATGACCTAATTTTGAAAGTGACATACCATCACTCCTGCATATTCCATGCACTAGAAGTAGATCGCTAGGTCCAGCCCATACTTACTGGGAGCAGATTAGACAAGTAATTCAAGAATACTAAGAGGTGGGGACCATTGAGGGGCAGTCAGCCAAGAGAAAGTCTTTGTCTCAGATTGTGGTGAGAGAGTAATGGCAGTTGTAGTCATAGTTCTTTTTTCTTCCCCGAGCACCATTCTCTGAGATTGCTGTTAGGACCAAGGTCATATAATGATACAGACAGGCCTGTCAGTTTTCTAGTTTTTATCTAGTTGTTTTTTCGTGATTTCAGACATGCTCTTAAAATGCAATATCTATATAAAAAGAAGGTAAAAAAAAAAGAGAATTACAGTCAATCAAGTCTTTCAAATTCTGTCCAAAAACCAGCATTCTCCATCAATTCTCATTAATGTGATAGGTATTTTTTAAGTAATGTGATAGTTTATATGAAGAAAAATTAAGAAAGGTACACCTCCAAATTCATTTGAGTATTTATTCAATTATGTATATCAAAATAATAAATGGAGATGTTTGTCTTTAAGACAATATTTTATAGGCTATATTTAAAAATATAGCATTTTATTATTGACTTTATAAGGACTCAGATTGATGGAAGTATACACTTAGGTAGGATGTGTAGGGACTTTGGCTTCTCAATTCTTGACTGTTAAAGATCACACTTTACAATGTTGAATAGTTCTCTAAGCAGTCTTCGCTTGTTTTTCTTTGTACTTCAACTTTTTGCTGGATTGTGATCCCTATAAAGAGTGGATATCTTATCTTTATTTGCTTAAAATAATCTTTTTTAAGCATCACTCATAGAATCACAACTATAATTGACTAGAAGAGTTTTTTTTTAAAACAAAGTTATATTCACCAGATTTACTAATTTTGAAAAACCACACATATGAGCATTTGAAAAAATGTAACCACACGTATCAGTAGCAGGTAGAGGGTATATGCATACAATAAAATATTATAGGGCAATAAAATTAAATGAAGTACTAATACACACTTTAACATGAATGAACCTTGAAAACATGCTAAGTAGGCCACCCCCTTGGGTCCCTTCCCACTATGGGAGCTTTTCTGTCCTCTCAAATCTTGCTTAAAAAAAAAAAAAAGAAGAAGAAGAAAAGAAAACATGCTAAGTGAAAGAATCTGTATACGGGAAATGTCCAGAATAGGCAAATTTATACAAACGGAAAGTAGATTAGTGGCTGCATAGTGCTAGGGAGGCAATGAGGAATTGAATGTGAATGCAGGATTTCTTTTTGGGCTAATGAAAACATCCTAAAATTTATTGTGGTGATGATTATACAACACTGAATAGACTAAAGCCATTGGATTATATATTCTTTTTTTTTTTTTTAGACAGAGACTCTCTCTGTTACTGAGGCTAGAGGGCAGTGGCATGATCATGGCTCACCACACCCAAAGTGCTGAGATTACAGTCATGAGCTACTGTGCACAACCTGAATTGTGTTATGTGAATTATATCTCAGTAAAACTGCTAAAAGAAAAAGAAGCAGAGCTTTACGGTAGTTGATTTGGTGATATGAAGAAACAGGATATAGTCCTTTATCTCCACAAAATCTAAAGATTACTGGTATAATGGAATTTGATGTAACTGTGTTCTATAAACCTTATAGTAAAATGCTGTTAAGGCTGGGCACAGTGATGAAAATCCCAGCACTTTGGGAGGCCAAAGCAGGAAGATTACTTGAGCCCAGGGGTTTGAGACCAGCGTGGGTAAAAGAGAGAGACTTTGTCTCTGTAAAAATAAAAAAACTGGTCAAGTGTGGTGGCATGTACCTGTTGTCCCAGTTACTCTGGTGGCTGAGGCAAAAGGATCGCCTGAGCCCAGAAGGTTGAGACTGCAGTGAACTGTGATCATGCCACTACACTCCAACCTGTGTGACATAGTGAAACCCTGATTTTTTTTTAAAAAGGCTTTAAATGTTTCTCTGCACTTCTTTCCATTTGTTGAAATTTCAGAGTTAACCTCTGGGTTTCTAATGCTTCTTTTCTCATATAATTTTATTAATCCAAAGAGAATCTCTGATGTCAATAGCTTTTGGAGAATTATAGAATATTAAGGAAGGGGGACTTTTAAGGGAAATTTCAGTTTGGTTTCCTTTGGATACTAGGCTATACCCCTTCTAGCACAAATAGACACTATTTTTAAATTTTGAATTTAAATACATGCCTTTAAATTATATTTGTCATAGAAACAAAATTTATATATTTTCAGACATGTAAGAAAATCTTACACTTTCTTATAAGGTCACATAAAATTTGAGAAGAGAACCAAGGAATATTTTATATTTGATACCTGATTAATTCAGTGTGCTTGGATTAAGCTGGAAAATTTTTGTAAAATTCAGCCATGTTGATGTTAGTAAAGTTAGTGTATTTCTAATAGGGAAAAAAATATTATTTGCATTCAAAACTTTGGTGCTTGAGTTGTCTTTGGACCCGGATAAGAAATTTTAAAATTTGGCCAGATGCTATGGTTCACACCATAATCCCAAAGCTTTGAGAGGCTGAGGTGGGAGAATCACTTGGGGCCAGGAGTTTGAGATCAGCCTGGGCCACAAAGGGAGACTTATCTCTACAAAAAAATTAAAAATTAGCCGGGAACGGTGGCATATACCTGTAGTCCTGGCTACTTGGGAGGCTGAAACATTGGATTGTTTGAGCCCTAGAATCAGTGGCTGCAGTGAGCTATGATCGCACCACTGTAATCAGCCTGGGCAACTGAGGGAGCCCTTATCTTCAAAAATAGAAAGAAAAAAAAAAAGAAGAAGAAGTTTGAGAATTAGCGTAACTAATTGCACGCTTGTGTAAAATTCCTTGCATATTTTTAGTTTTTAATAAAACATGTTAAAGTGTAAAATGTCTAATCAAACTTCTAAGAGGAAAATTGGGTAATCTAAACGTTGATGCTAGTTGACATGTTCCACATAATTTAGATTCTAATCCCAGTAATATTTATGTGTACTAATTGTGCCTTGAATATCAAAAGAAAGCCTGGAGCAAGCTCGAGAAAGGGGTGAAACTTGAGGAAATCTCTGTAAGTACCCCCCCTAAACAACCTAAAGGAGCTCTCATTTGGCATGCATTAGTTAAATTCCCTTTGAGTTTCAAGAAGTTCATTTCCTGAAATGCTTTTTCAGATTCTGTGTATCTGTAAAGTATAAGTATTGTTTAGGTTACTCAGACAAGTGTGTCTGTCTGACTTATGAGCCTTTTATTAGAAAAGAGAAAATAAATAGTAGTCTTGGGTTAAAGATAGTCAAGCTGGAGACAGATGCTTAAATACTAAAGATAGACTTACAGATCCACACGTTGCTTCATTGTTTAAAATTTCAAATGAGTAATTAGAGCTCTGCTTTTTTAAGATCTTAACAAAGCAAAGCTGTTAAAAGGACTTGCTCCTTCCACTCAAAAAAAATACCCTTTATGACATCTACCTGAGATGCCAAAAAAGATTTCTATTTTGCTATCTTTCAGAGTCTGCTATGACAGCACTTAAAACATAGGTAACTTAGCTAATGGAAGATATGGTCTTTCAGCCTTTCTTGAGTCCTGTCCCTCAAAAGTCTTAATAATTATTAATAGTAATTTTTAAGATGGCCACATAAAATGAAGTCTGGAGGCTGTTTTTGTTTTTCCATCCCTGTATTGACATTGAAATCACTTACCGAACACTAAAATGAAAAAGCAGTTTAGCGGGGCTTGGTGGCTCAGCCTGTAATCCCGTGCTTTGGGAGGCTGAGGTGAGTGGATTGCCTGAGCCCGCGGGTTCAAGACCTGCCTGGGCAACTTGGCGAGACCGCATCTCTACAATAAATCAAAAAATTAGCTGGGTGTGGTAGCGCGTGCCAGTAGTTCCAGCTACTTGGAAGGCTGAGGCGGAAGGATCGCCGGAGCCTAGCAGGTCGAGGCTGTGGTAGCCGGGAGCGACCACCGCACTCCAGTCTGGGCAACAGAGTGAGATTCCAACTCAAAAAAAAAGAAAAAGAAAAAGCAGTGTTGACACTTTGAGTGCCTCCTAAATTCTGGGTATACTTTGTATGTTACCAGATTTAATCCTTTGTCATTAATTTACTAGGAGGCAGTTCGGAAGCTTCAGTAGTTTATCTTAGGTTAACAGGGCAGACCTGACTCCAGCCTGAGCTCTTAACCACAGCCTTACATTGCTCCCTCTGAAGCCTGAAGGCATGGGAAGAGAATGTAGTACACAGAGCAAATGGTAATTACGCCACAATTACATAACTCATCACTTTGGCCCCAGGTCAGGTCAGAAGGAAGTTGGCTTGTTTTCAGAATTATCTTACTCGAAATACCAGTGTCTCATTTTGAGGGAAAGACAGGGATATTTCCTCTTTGTCACTTTAATATGTCTAGCCAATAATTGAGGGTATTTAAATGGTGAGCACTTGTCTCTATTTTCTTGCCATTGACCAGAATCTTAGAAGGAGGAAATGTAGGAAAGAAAAGGAGCAAGATACAGAGTCTAGCATAGGAAATACATAGAACTACATATGCGGATCTGCCTTCCAGAATTATGGCCAAGATAGGCATCAGCATTATGTGTAAAGCAGTTTGAGAAATTCAGTTATGCAATGACTCAAAGATCATAATATAAAATCACAGACTGAAAGCATTTTTTTCTCTATTTTTTATTGCTGTAAAGCATATATAACATAAATTTGCCATTTTAGTCATTTCACTGTACAATTCAGTGGCATTAATTACATTCATAATGTTGTACAGCCATCACCATGGTCTTTTTTCTTTTTTCTTTGCGTTTAAGTTGCACTCCGTCGCCCATGCTGGAGTACAGTGGCATGCTCAAGGCCACCCCAGCGTTGACCTGCTGTGCTCTGGCGATCCTTGTGCCTCAGTCTTTCAAGTAGCCAGAACTACAGGCGTGCACTACCACGCCCGGCTAATTTTTTATTTACTGTAGAGATGAGAAAAGGAGGGCTCAGGCAATCCACTTGCCTCGGCCTCCCAAAGTGCTGGGATTACAGGCTTGAGCCACTGCACCGGGCCACCGTGGTCTATTTCTAAAACTTTTGTCACCCCAAACAGAATCTCTGTACCCATTAAACAATAACTCCCCATTCCTTTTTATAATTTCTGTTTATTGATATTTTGTTCATACATTGTTTTCCTGGCTTCCTTTATAGTTCCTGTTCTATTATTTCCTTTAACTCTTGAGCATATTTAAAACAGTTGATTTAAATTTTTAGTCCAGTAAGTTCAACATCTAGGCTGTTTCTGGGATGTTTTCTGCCAATTTATTCTTTCCTCTGAGTAACCACACTGTGCTGTTTCTTTGTACGCTTTGTGATATTTTTGTGTTGAAACCTGGACATCTCAGTGGCTCAGTCTGTAATCCCAGCACTTTGGGAGACTGAGTTGAGTGGATTGCCTGAGCCCCCTGGTTCGAGACCAGCCTGGGCAACTTGGTGAGACCTCGTCTCTACAATAAATCAAGCAAGCTACTTGGAAGGCTGAGGTGGAAGGATCGCCAGAGCCCAGCAGGTTGACGCTGGGGTGGCCGTGAGCATGCCACTGCACTCAGCCTGGGTGACCAAGTGAGACTCCAACCCCAAAAAAAGAAAAAAGAAAAGAAAACTGGACGTTTGAATATTACAATATGGTAACTCTGAAAATTGGGTTCTCCCCTCTTGCTCAGGGTGGGCTGTTCTTGATTGCTAAAGTCTTAGTTTGTGTTTCTTTTCCAGTCTGCAGACTGGCTCTGTGCTCAGGTACTCCTTTAACATTTAGCCAGGCGGTTTATAGTTCTGTCTCAGCCTTCACTTCCTGTTGTGCTGAGCTTATAGATCTTCCAGTGGTAAAAGCATAAGATCTTCTCAAGTCTTTTCTAAACATGCGACCTGTCCCAGACTGTGTATGGCTTTCTAAATCTCACAACATACACAAATACTTGAATGCTCTGATTTCCCAAGGAAACTCTCTTGCTGGCTTTTTCTCCTTGGCTTTAAATGGTCTATTTTATGTCTCAACCATAAAAAAGATTATTTTTTTATGGCAGTTTTTCAAATTACTTGACCGTATTTTCCAGCATACCTGCTGCTTTTCCACTCTGAATGGATTCTGAGTTTGGTAACACAGAGGCAAGTGTCCTGTCTCAATCTGTCAGGTAGCCCCAGACAGGTAATGACAAACACAGTGATTCACAAGTAAGATCTGTTCTGCTACCTTCAGAACCAAGGACAAGGGTCCTAAACTGAGGATGGGGATGCAGGCTGCTGTCTTAGAGACTGCTGTTAAGCAGGGAAGGGCATGAGGCAAGGACAGGTAAAATACCAAGCTTTGCTCTTGTTTTTGACTTTGTCTTTCTCCTGATTTGGCGGTCATTTTCTTATACAGGCATACTTTTGTTTTCCAGAGGTCTGACAAAGTAAGTTCTGACAGTTCTGGTGGGTTTTATTTGTTTGTTTTTGTTTTTTCTTTGTTTTTATTTCTGTGGAGGCCTGGGAGTTTAGAGTTACCTATTCTACCATTTTGCTTATGGCACTCAAGGCCTTTTAATTTTAGGGATTCCAATAGCCAGAACTATACCCAGAGACATAGAATTAAATTGAGCCACCCTGAAAGAGTACTGCTATTTCATATTTTTGTACAATAGCATCTCTTACATAAGGGTGCCATTGTATTAAAAACATCAACCAATTAATCTTTGGAAATTAATATTATCCCTGTTTTAGAGATGGAGAAAAAATTTACAAATATTGAATTCTCAAGACAGTGATTGTGATAGAATTAAAATCATACAGTTCTAGGAAAACAATTTGATAGGTACTTGATACATTAAACATAGAATTACCATATAGGCTGGGCAGTGGCTCACGCCTGTAACCCAGCATTTTGGGAGGCTGAAGCGGGCAGATATCTTGAGCCTAGGAGTTCAAGACCAGCCTAGGCAACATAGCAAGACCTCATCTCTACAAAAAATAAGCCAGGGGTGGTGGTGTACACCTGTAGTCCCAGCTACTCAGGAGACTGAGATAGAAGGAACACCTGAGCTCAGGAGTTTGATGCTGTGGTGAACTCTGATCTTGCCACTGCACTCCAGCTTGGGTGACAGAGTGATACTCAAACTAAAAAAAAAAAAAAAAAAATTACACTTCTAGGTGTATACCCAAAATAATTGAAAGCAAGGACTCAAAATACTTGTACATCAAGGTTCAAAGCACTGTTCATGATAGTCAAAAAAATAGAAATAACCTAAATGAATGAATGAATAAACAAAATGTGATATATATATATATCACACACATATATAATGAAATATTATTCAGTTTTTTAAAAGAATGATAATTTGATATATGCTCAATATGATATGTGTATGCTACAATATGGATGAGCCTTGAAGACATTATGCTGAGTGAAATAAACTAGACACAAAGGACAAATATTATATGATTTCACTTGTAAGAGGTATTTTAGAATAGGCAAATTCATGGAGACAGAAAGTAGAATAGAGGTTTCCAGGACTTGAGTGGGAGGGGAATAAGGAGTTAGTGTTTAATGGGTACTGAGTTTTTGTTTAGGATAATGAAAAAGTTCAGGAAATGGATAGCGATGATACTTGTACAACATTGTTAATATATTTAATGCCACTGAATTGTATACTTAAAAATGTTAAATTTTGTTATGTGTTTAAAATTGCCAAAAAAATTCATAGTACTTCAGACTCATTGTTAAGAACCTGCAAAGCTTAAGTTGATTGCAGTTTGCTGTGTTTTAAAACATAAGTTATTTAGCATTTATTGAGTCTTTACTATATGCCAGCCACTGTGGTACATGCTTTATATAGATTATCTCATTTAATCCTCACCACAGCCTTATTAAATGTACTACAATTAGCCTCACTTTATAGAAGAGGAATCTGAAGCACAGAGAGATTAAGTAACTTGCCCAGTGTCATACTACTAATAAGTGACACTCAAGATTTGATCTCACACAGTCTGACTTCAGACTCTGAGTCCAGTTGTTACACCATACCATCTCACTTTTGCTAATTTTCGATGTGCTAAGTACTGTGTTTAGAGGAATTCTGTTTTATATTTGACTTACTACAATTAGTCACAGAACAATTATTACACATTCCTTTCCTCTAAGTGTGTTGGTAGCTATGTTTCTGCAGAACAACTCCTGCCTGCCAGCCTCAGCAAGACATGACATGATCAGAGTAGGTGCATGGTTCACACTTAAAGGAAATTGGTGGAATTTGGTTTGTGTCGGTAATTATCTCTGAATGATGGTATATCTCTCTCAGATTTTTATTTCATCTACCCTCAATGGAGTGAAAGTGTCCTTTAACACTTGGGTCAAAGAAAGTGTTTTTATAAAAATAGTAAATGTAATTTTGTTATCTAATACCTTTCTTGCAAAAATGAAGTGCTCTTATTTGAAAGAAGAAAGATAGCCGGGCTAGGTGGCTCAGCCTGTAATCCCGTGCCTTGGGAGGCTGAGGTGAGTGGATTGCCTGAGCCCGCGGGTTTGAGACCCGCCTGGGCAGGCGAAACCTCATCTCTACAATAAATCAAAAAAAATTAGCCGGGCGTGGTAGCGTGCCCCTGTAGTTCCAGCTACTTGGAAGGCTGAGGCGGAAGGATCGCCAGAGCCCAGCAGGTCGAGGCTGCGGTGGCTGGGAGCGGCCACTGCACTCCAGTCTGGGCGACGAAGTGAGACGCCAACTCAAAAAAAAAAAATAAATGAAAAAAAATAAAGAAGAAAGATAACACAATTGTGGATACACAGAATAGTCTCCTTTTGTATTTCTTATCTTATCCTAGTTTCTTAGGAGAGTCCATGTGATAATAAGGCAGTATCCCCATTTAACAGATAGGGAAATGAAGACTGACTTCATTTCCCAGTCATTAAAAAGACTGACTTGCCCAAAGTCACCGAGGTAGAAAGCAGTAGACTTTGTATTCAAACCCAGACAGTCTGACTTCAGAGCCCATGCTCTCACTTAATTTCTTTTGTAATTTCAGTTGTCTCTTCTATCATTTCCAATATTTGCTTCATAATTTTGTTGTGAGAATCAAGTGACATAATGTTTATGGGCTAATAGTACACTTCATGAAACATACTAACCAATTTCATCCCCAAGATGTTTTTGAGCACCTGCTCTGTCA